>MU968435.1:33628-86527 GCA_034641835.2 Pinus albicaulis | reverse complement strand
TGACATTATAATAAGAAGAAAAATAATATTATGAATTATGATTCCATATTCTTTGTTATTTTTTAAGATAATATATTATCAATTTTTTTTTTAAATTTATAATAGAATAATTAATTAAATTTTTTTTTTTAATTATGGCTAAGTAAAGTTGACAATGTTAATCTCATATCATTTTGTATGATTTTTATGATTTGTTTATAGATGTTGTTACACAATAATATATAGTTGATATTATAATAACAAGAAAAATAATATTATGAATTATAATATTATTTTATTATTTTTTTTTACAATGACATATAGTAACATTGCTCTCTTATTAAATTATAAAAAAATTTTAATAACATATATAATATATTCGTATAATATATGATTTCATATTGTTTGTTATTTTTTAAGATAATATGTTATCAATTTTTTATCAATTTTTAAAAAAAATTTATATTAGTATAATTAATTAAAAAAATATATATTTAATTATGGCTAAGTAAAGTTGACAATGTTAATCTCATATCGTTTTGTATGATTTTTATGATTTGTTTATAGATGTTGTTACACAATAATATATAATTGATATTATAATAACAAGAAAAATAATATTATGAATTATAATATTATTTTATTATTTTTTCTTACAATGATATATGGTAACACAACTCTCTTATTAAATTATAAAACATTTTTAAAAACCATTATATATATATATATATAAATGAATTAGTTTACTTCAATATTTTATCTCTTAATCATCAAATAAATTTATTTATTAATATTTAAATAAATAAAAACATATATAATGTATTGGTATCATATATGATTTCATATTGTTTGTTATTTTTTAAGATAATATACTATCAAATTTTTATCAATTTAAAAAAAAAAATTTATAATAGTATAATTAATTTAAAAAAATATTTAATTATGGCTAAGTAAAGTTGACAATGTTAATTTCATATAGTTTTGTATGATTTTTATGATTTGTTTATTGATGTTGTTACACAATAATATATAATTGATATTATATTAACAAGAAAAATAATATTATGAATTATAATATTATTTTATTATTTTTTCTTACAATGATATATAGTGACATTGCTCTCTTATTAAATTTTAAAACATTTTTAAAAACCATTATATAAAAATAATTTATATATGTGTGTGTGTGTGTGTGTGTGTGTGTGTGTGTGTGTGTTTTATTTAAATCAAGATTAATATAAATGAATTAGTTTACTTCAATATTTTATTTATTAATCAATGAATAAATTTATTTATTAACCTTTAAATAAATGAAAACATATATAATATATTCATATCATATATGATTTTATATTGTTTGCTATTTTTTAAGATAATATATTATCAATTTTTTATCAATTTTTTTTTTAAAATTTAAAATAGTATAATTAATTAAAAAAAAATATTAATTATGGCTAATTAAAGTTGACAGTGTTAATCTCATATCGTTTTGTATTATTTTTACGATTTGTTTATAGATGTTGTTACACAATAATATATAATTGATATTATAATAACAAGAAAAATAATATTATGAATTATGATTTCATATTGTTTGTTATTTTTTAAGATAATATATTATCAAATTTTTATCAATTTTTTTTTTTTAATTTATAATAGTATAATTAATTAAAAAAAAATATTTAATTATTCCTAAGTAAAGTTGACAATGTTAATCTCATATCATTTTTCATGATTTTTATGATTCGTTTATAGATGTTGTTACACAATAATATATAATTGATATTATAATAACAAGAAAAACAATATTATGAATTATTATTTCATATCGTTTTGTATGATTTTTATGATTTGTTTATAGATGTTGTTACACAATAATATATAATTGATATTATAATAACAAGAAAAATAATATTATGAATTATGATTTCATAATGTTTGTTATGTTTTAAGATAATATATTATCAATTTTTAATCAATTTTTTTTTTTAAATTAATAATAGTATAATTAATTAAAAAAAATATTTATTTATGGCTAAGTAAAGTTGACAATGTTAATCTCATATCGTTTTGTATGATTTTTTTGATTTGTTTATAGATGTTGTTAGACAATAAAATATAATTGATATTTTAATAATAAGAAAAATAATATTATGAATTATTATATATATATATATATATATATAATATATATATATATATTTTTTTTTTTTCTTACAATGATATATAGTAACATTGCTCTCTTATTAAATTATAAAACATTTTTAAAAACAATTATGTAAAAATAATATATATATATATATATGATTTATTTAAATCAACATTAATATAAATGAATTAGTTTCCTTCAATATTTTGTTTATTAATCATTGAATACATTTATTTATTAATCTTTAAATAAATAAAAACATATATAATATATTTCTATCATATTAAATCATATTGTTTGTTATTTTTTAAGATAATATATTATCAATTGTTTTTTTTTTAATTTATAATAGTATAATTAATTAAAAAATAATATTTAATTATGGCTAAGTAAAGTTGACAATGTTAATCTCATATCGTTTTTTATGATTTTTATGATTTGTTTATAGATGTTGTTACACAATAATAGATAATTTATATTATAATAACAAGAAAAATAATATTATGAATTATGATTTCATATTGTTTGTTATTTTTTAAGATAATATATTATCAACTTGTTATCAATTTTTTTTTTTTTTAATTTATAATAGTATAATTAATTAAAAAAATATTTAATTATGGCTAAGTAAAGTTGACAATGTTAATCATATATCGTTTTGAATGATTTTTAGGATTTGTTTATAGATGTTGTTACACAATAATATATAATTGATACTATAACAACAAGAAAAATAATATTATGAATTATGATTTCATATCGTTTTGTATGATTTTTATGATTTGTTTATAGATTTTGTTACACAATAATATATAATTGACATTATAATAAGAAGAAAAATAATATTATGAATTATTATTTCATATTATTTGTTATTTTTTAAGATAATATATTATCAAATTTTTACCATATTTTTTTTTAAATTTATAATAGTATAATTAATTAAAAAATATATATTTAATTATGGCTAAGTAAAGTTGATAATTGTTAATCTCATATTGTTTTGTGTGATTTTTATGATTTCTATATATTATCATTTTTTAAGATAATATATTATAATATATAATTGACATTATTATAGATGTTGTTACACAATTATTATAGACATCTATGGCTAAGTAAAGTTGATAAGTGTTAATCTCATATCGTTTTGTGTGATTTTTATGATTTTTATATATTATCGTTTTTTAAGATAATATATTATAATATATAATTGACATTATTATAGATGTTGTTACACAATAATATATAATTTATATTATAATAACAAGAAAAATAATATTATGAATTATGATTTCATATTGTTTGTTATTTTTTAAGATAATATATTATCAACTTGTTGTCAATTTTTTTTTTTTTTAAATTTATAATAGTATAATTAATTAAAAAAAATATTTAATTATGGCTAAGTAACATCTATGATTAATATATTATATATTATAATATATTATCAATTTGTTACCATATTTTTTTTTAAATTTATAATAGTATAATTAATTAAAAAAAATATATTTAATTATGGCTAAGTAAAGTTGATAATTGTTAATCTCATATCGTTTTGTGTGACTTTTATGATTTGTTTATAGATGTTACACAATAATATATAATTGATATTATAATGACAAGAAAAATAATATTATGAATTATGATTTGATATCGTTTTGTATGATTTTAATGATTTGTTTATAGCTGTTGTTATAGAATAATATATAATTCATATTATAATAGAAAGAAAAATAATATTATAAATTATGATTTCATATTGTTTGTTATTTTTTAATATAATATATTATCAATTTTTTATGAATTTTTTTTTTAATTTATAATATTATAATTAATTAAAAAAAATATTTAATTATGGCTAAGTAAAGTTGACAATGTTAATCTCATATCGTTTTGTATGATTTTTATGATTTGTTTATAGATGTTGTTACACAATAATATATAATTGATATTATAATAACAAGAAAAATAATATTATGAATTATGATTTCATATTGTTTGTCATGTTTTAAGATAATATATTATCAATTTTTTATCATCTTTTTTTTTTTAATTTATAATAGTATAATTAATTAAAAAAAAATATTTAATTATGGCTAAGTAAAGTTGACAATGTTAATCTCATATCGTTTTGTATGATTTTTATGATTTGTTTATAGATGTTGTTACAAAATAATATATAATTGATATTATAATAACAAGAAAAATAATATTATGAATTATAATATTATTTTATTATTTTTTCTTTCAATGATATATGGTAACAGTGCTCTCTTATTAAATTATAAAACATTTTTAAAAACCATTATATATATATATATATATATATATATATATATATAATATATATATATATATATGATTTATTAAAATCAAGATTAAAATAAATGAATTAGTTTACTTCAATATTTTCTTTATTAATCATTGAATAAATTTATTTATTAATCTCTAAATAAATAAAAACATATATAATATATTCGTATCATATATGATTTCATATTGTTTGTTATTTTCGAAGATAATATATTATCAATTTTTTTTTTAAATTTATAATAGTATAATTAATTAAAAAAAATATTTAATTATGGCTAAGTAAAGTTGACAATGTTAATTTCATATACTTTTGTATTATTTTTATGATTTGTTTATAGATGTTGTTACAAAATAATATATAATTTATATTATATTAACAAGAAAAATAATATTATGAATTATAATATTATTTTATTATTTTTTCTCACAATGATATATAGTAACATTGCTCTCTTATTAAATTGTAAAACATTTTTAAAAACCATTATATAAAAATAATTAATATATATATATGATTTACTTAAATCAAGATTAATATAAATGAATTAGTTTACTTCAATATTTTATTTATTAATCATTGAATAAATTTATTTATTAATCTTTAAATAAATGAAAACATATATAATATATTCATATCATATGGTTTTATATTGTTTGTTATTTTTTAAGATAATATATTATCAAATTTTTATCAAATTTTTTTTTTTAATTTATAATAGTATAATTAATTAAAAAAAATATTTAATTATGGCGAAGTAAAGTTGAGAATGTTAATCTCATATCGTTTTTTATGATTTTTATGATTTGTTTATAGATGTTGTTACACAATAATATATAATTGATATTATAATAACAAGAAAAATAATATTCTGAATTATGATTTCATATCGTTTTGTACGATTTTTATGATTTGTTTATAGATTTTGTTACACAATAATATATAATTGACATTATAATAAGAAGAAAAATAATATTATGAATTATGATTTCACATTCTTTGTTATTTTTTAAGATAATATATTATCAATTTTTTACCATATTTTTTTTTTAAATTTATAATAGTATAATTAATTAAAAAATATATATTTAATTATGGCTAAGTAAAGTTGATAATTGTTAATCTCATATCGTTTTGTGTGATTTTTATGATTTTTATATATTATTGTTTTTTAAGATAATATATTACAATATATAATTGACATTATTATAGATGTTGTTACACAATTATTATAGACATCTATGGCTAAGTAAAGTTGATAATTGTTAATCTCATATCGTTTTGTGTGATTTTTATATATTATCGTTTTTTAAGATAATATATTATAATATATAATTGACATTATTATAGATGTTGTTACACAATAATATATAATTTATATTATAATAACAAGAAAAATAATATTATGAATAATGATTTCATATTGTTTGTTATTTTTTAAGATAATATATTATCAACTTGTTATCAATTTCTTTTTTTTTAAATTCATAACAGTATAATTAATTAAAAAAATATTTAATTATGGCTAAGTAACATCTATGATTAATATATTAAATATTATAATATATTATCAATTTTTTACCATATTTTTTTTTTAATTTATAATAGTATAATTAATTTAAAAATATATATTTAATTATGGCTAAGTAAAGTTGATAATTGTTAATCTCATATCGTTTTGTGTGATTTTTATGATTTGTTTATAGATGTTACAAAATAATATATAATTGATATTATAATGACAAGAAAAATAATATTATGAATTATGATTTGATATCGTTTTGTATGATTTTTATGATTTGTATGTAGATGTTGTTACACAATAATATATAATTGATATTATAATAAAAAGAAAAATAATATTATGAATTATGATTTCATATTGTTTGTTATTTTTTAAGATAATATATTATCAATTTTTTATCAATTTTTTTTTAAAATTTACAATAGTATAATTAATTAAAAGAAAATATTTAATTATGGCTAAGTAAAGTTGACAATGTTAATCTCATATCGTTTTGTATGATTTTTATGATTTGCTTATAGATGTTGTTACATAATAATATATAATTGATATTATAATCACAAGAAAAATAATATTATGAATTACGATTTCATATCGTTTTGTATGATTTTTATGATTTGTTTATGAATTATGATTTCATATCGTTTGTTATTTTTTAAGATAATATGTTATGAAATTTTTATCACTTTTTTTTTTTTAATTTATAATATTTTAATTAGTTTAAAAAAATATATTTAATTATGGCTAAGTAAAGTTATCGTTTTGTGTGATTTTTATGATTTGTTTATAGATGTTGTTATAAAATAATATATAATTGATATTATAATAACAAGAGAAATAATATTATGAATTATGATTTCATATCGTTTTGTATGATTTTTATGATTTGTTTATAGATGTTGTTACATAATAATATATAATTGATATTATAATAACAAGAAAAATAATATTATGAATTATGATTTCATATTGTTTGTTATTTTTTAAGATAATATATTATCAATTTTTTGTCATTTTTTTTAAATTTATAATATTATAATTAATTAAAAAAAAATATTTAATTATGGCTAAGTAAAGTTGACAATGGTAATCTCATATAGTTTTGTATGATTTTTATGATTTGTTTATAAATGTTGTTACACAATAATATATAGTTGATATTATAATAACAAGAAAAATAATATTATGAATTATAATATTATTTTATTATTTTTTCTTACAATGATATATAGTAACATTGCTCTCTTATTAAATTATAAAACATTTTTAAAAACCATTATATAAAAATAATTAATATATATATATATATATATATATATATATATATATAATTTACTTAAATCAACATTAGTATAAATGAATTAGTTTACTTCAATATTTTATTTATTAATCACTGAATAAATTTATTTATTAATATTTAAATAAATAAAAACATATATAATATATTCGTATGATATATGATTTCATATTGTTTGTTATTTTTTAAGATAATATATTATCAAATTTTTATCAATTTTTTTTTTTTTGAAATTTATAATAGTATAATTAATGAAAAAAAAATATTTCAGTATGGCTGAGTAAAGTTGACAATGTTAATCTCATATGGTTTTTTATGATTTTTATGATTTTTTTTATAGATGTGGTTACACAATAATATATAATTGATATTATAATAACAAGAAAAATAATATTATCAATTATGATTTCATATAGTTTTGTACGATTTTTATGATTTTTTTTATAGATGTTGTTACACAATAATATATAATTGATATTATAATAATAAGGAAAATAATATTATGAATTCTGATTTCATATTGTTCGTTATTTTTTGAGATAATATATTATCAATTTTTTATCAAATTTCTTTGTTTAAATTTATAATAGTATAATTAATTTAAAAAAAAATATATCTAATTATGGCTAAGTAAAGTTGACAATGTTAATCTCATATCGTTTTGTATGATTTTTATGATTTGTTTATAGATGTTGTTACACAATAATATATAATTGATATTATAATAACAAGAAAATTAATATTATGAATTATGATTTCATATTGTTTGGTATTTTTTAAGATAATATATTCTCACTTTATTGTCAATTTTAAAAAAAAAATTTATAATAGTATAATTAATTAAAAAAATAATAATTTAATTATGGCTAAGTAAAGTTGACAATGTTAATCTCATATCATTTTGTATGATTTTTATGATTTGTTTATAGATATTGTTACACAATAATATATAATTGATATTATAATAAAAAGAAAAATAATATTATGAATTATGATTTCAGATCGTTTTGTGTGATTTTTATGATTTTTTTATAGATGTTGTTACACAATAATATATAATTGATATTATAATAACAAGAAAACTAATATTATGAATTATGATTTCATATTGTTTGTTATTTTTTAAGATAATATATTATCAAATTTTTATCTTTTTTTAAATTTATAATAGTATAATTAATTTTAAAAAAATAAAAATATTTAAGTATGGCTAAGTAAAGTTGACAATGTTAATCTCATATCGTTTTGTATGATTTTTATGATTTGTTTATAGATGTTGTTACACGATAATATATAATTGATATTATAATAACAAGAAAAATAATATTATGAATTATAATATTATTTTATTATTTTTTCTTACAATGATATATAGTAAGATTTCTCTCTTATTAAATTATAAAACATTTTTAAAAACCATTATAAAAAAATAATTAATATATATATATACACACACGGATATATATATATATATATATATATATATATATATATATATATATATATATATATATATATATAGATATATATATGATTTATTTAAATCAACGTTAATATAAATGAATTAGTTTAGTTCAATATTTTTTTTTTTTTCTAAATAAGAGTAATCTATTAATAGAGGGATGAAATTACATCGAGACCGTAGTCAAAAACTACTACCTTGGAGGAAGAAATGTCCTGAAAAACAGATATGGAGACTGCCGTTTGACAGGGAAACCAGTCGGAAAAAGATTGCTAAAACCCACGCAGGGGAGTCGATTGTGATCTTCCTGAGTTTGTATGGAACCAAAATTATACAAAAAGAAGCTAAAAAACCCCATAACTATTTGCACAGAAACATGCCCATTAGTATGGGCCGCAGGGAAATAAGAAAGACTTGCAGTAAGCCTACTAATCATCTGGAAGTTCTTCAACAATACGACACCAACCTAAAGCCATCAAGTCTCTGTCAAGAGAATCCTCGGATTCTGAGGGGCTTGGATCGGCTGGAGCCATAGCCACGTCAGGAACGCTGCTAGCTGGATCCTCCGGCACCTGCATCGGCGCGCTGCCAACCCCCATTTGAATATTCGAAGTCTGGGCAAGATCCGCCCTAGGTCCAGCTGGATGTGCGCTTGAATCCTCGTGGAAGACCACCGTGAAGAGAGCAGTGATTCTTGGGTGAATCAGGGAGCTGGTGAAAGTGAAGCACGCAGAGCCAGTCGTGGGTGGAGGCGAGGTGGCCGAAGGTCGGGGAGCAGGTGAACTCCAGCAATGGAGAGTGTTAGGATAACGTCCCCTTCCGCTTCGTGTCTGAGGGTAGTGGCCAGTCAACATGCTGCTAGAGAGAGAAGGTGAAACCAAAGAAGGGCTGGTCTGGGTGCTCGAAGGACGACCCCTGGTGCCACCTCTGCGACTCTGCATCATGTGGCGCAGTCGAGGCATAGTTGGAGCCAAATGAATCCAAACAGCAGCTGTGGCGGGGGAGTAATAAATCGAAATGAGACCTGTGACCCGAGAGAAGTGCCGAGAGTTCAGAAGAGGCAGCGCCTCTAATGGACTAGAGTACCGCTCTAAGAGAAAATCCCCCTCCAAGCAGCGCGACACACCAGGTTTGGCATAACCGACTCCACACAGGTTGAAAGCAGAATTGGTACCGGAGACCAGATGGAGGCGGACGCAATGCGTTTGAGACAACTGCAAAGTGGGCTCATCGCTACCCTGCCCTTTAACCTTCCCTCTCACGTATCGTAAATCCCCCATCATAAATGAAGCATTGATGTGAGCCGAGCAGGAGCGAGTGATGGCAGAGACCAACGCGGTGGGCGTGAGGTGAAGTACTTAACCATTTGCAACAGAGCCTTTGATATCCGTGAGGTATAAATGCAGTGATCCATTACGTATTGGCCAGAAATCCTCAATGTCCTGGGTGGGCAGGTGTCAATCCACCTCACCGCGCCTCTGTCCCATCGTGTTAAACATCTGCCAGAACACCTGCATCCGGGAGAGTTGCATCCCTTTGGATGAGTGTTTTTCATTCCTGTTTTTGGTCATGGTTTTGAATTATGTCAATAGTTCCAGTGAGTAGAGTGTGCTAAGTATCCACCCCGACATTGGCCAAAAGGTCAGCAACCTTGTTGCCTTCGTGCTTAACATTATGGAAAATGATAACCTGATTGGTTTGGATCCATTGTTCAATCGCTTCCAATATGGCTTCGAATCTCCAACTGTTCGCAATTTTATGCGCATGTGTCCCATTAAGGAGTTGATTTGCCATGTTGATGAGGATTCTGGAGTCACCTTCTACCTCCAGAGGATGGAAGCCATGTCGCTCGGAAAGGAGTAGACCTTGCCAGAGACCCTCCAATTCAGCGGAATTGTTTGTATCCCATCCAATGTTACCGAAAATAATAAAAGAGGTAAGCCCTCATGATCTCTAAATATGCCTCCAAAACCAGATTTGCCGAGATTTCCCTTTGAAGCTCCATCAAAGTTGAGTTTGAAACAAAACTTAGGAGGGGGGGTCCAAGAGAGCTCTCTAATGTTATGGCCTTTTGAAGGGCAGCGATTGTGCGTACTTTGAGGAAGTTGTATGTTCCAATTCTCCCAGATGGTTTTCTCATTTGCAAGAGTGGGATAATCTTCCGGATGCCATGTTTGAAGCTCCAAGGTCTCTTTGAGATTAAGATAGAGGTTGCCCCAAATAATTTCTAAAGGAGTGCTTTGATCTTTGAATATGTGTTTGTTCCTTTCTTTCCAAATTGTCTAGAGGAGAAGACCGGGAATCAATTTCCATAGTTGGTTGAGAAGTTCGCTTTTATAAGGGTTCTGGTGCCAATGTCGAATGGAATTGATTATATCATCAGACACTCTGCAATTCTTTTGGCAACGGAAGCTAGCCTTGTCCCACAGTTGGGTGGCAGGAGGGCAAGAATTCAAGAGGTGATGGAGATTTTCTTCCTGAGCGATGCAATTGGGACAAATGGAGGGCCCATGGAAGTTTTGTTTCCAAAGAATATCCCAAGTGAGGATTTTCCGGTGCCCCAAAAGCCAGAGGAAGAAAGAGACTTTGGGCCAGGTACCCGGTGACCAAATTCTGCTCCAGATGGGATCCAGGGGCCTTGGATCGTTGCTTATAATTTTGTATGCCTCTTTGGTGGAGAAAGACCCTTTTGGGGTATATCCCCATCGTAGGATGTCCCTGCCATTGGAAGTTCTAATATGCCGATTCTGGATTTCACGCTCCATGACCACCTTGGCCTGATTTTTTGTAGTTCTGATTAGTCTGTCAATCTGCTTCCATTGTCTGTATCCCTATGCTGTCTCCGGCGTCCATTGTTGCTGTACTGATTCCTGTTGTTGCTCCTCCCACTCTTGGCTAGGAGGCGGACTGTAGATGCTGTTGAGCTTTGGTAGTTGTTGCCAGGCGTTCGTCCAGAACCTTGCAGAGTTGTCGTTTCTTATTTCCTAGAAGTTGTGTTGTTGGATGAGCGAGTAGTGTTGTCTGGCAGCATTCCATATTAGTGATCCCTTTTCAGTGGGAGTGAATCTGATTAGCTCTTCTGTTGGTCTGTGATTGGCGTACCTGGCAGTCCAGAGGGCCGCCCATGGCTTGTTGGGAGAGGAGAGCCATTGCCACCATATTTTTGCACCCATTATTTCATTACTATGTTGTGGATCTCTTAGCCCTATGCCCGCGCTTTCTTTTGGCTGGCAAGCTATCGTCCACTTTACCAATATTTTATTTATTAATCATTGAATAAATTTATTTATTAATCTCTAAATAAATAAAAACATATATAATATATTCATATTATATATGATTTCACATTGTTTTTTATTTTTTAAGATAATATATTATCAATTTTTTATCAATTTTTTTTTTTTAAATTTATAATAGTATAATTAATTAAAAAAAAATATTTAATTATGACTAAGTAAAGTTGACAATGTTAATCTCATATCGTTTTGTATGATTTTTATGATTTTTTTACAGATGTTGTTACACAATAATATATAACTGATATTATAATAACAAGAAAAATAATATTATGAATTATAATATTATTTTATTATTTTTTCTTACAATGATATATAGTAACGTTGCTCTCTTATTAAATTATAAAACATTTTTAAAAACCATTATATAAATATAATATATATATATATGTGTGTGTGTGTGTGTGTGAGATTTGTTTAAATCAACATTAATATAAATGAATTAATTTACTTCAATATTTTATTTATTAATCATTGAATAAATTTATTTATTAATCTTTAAATAAATGAAAACATATATAATATATTCGTATCATATATGATTTCATATTGTTTGTTATTTTTTAGGATAATATATTATCAAATTTTTATCAATTTTTTTTTTAAAATTTATAATAGTATAATTAATTTTAAAAAAAAAATTAATTAGGGCTAAGTAAAGTTGACAATGTTAATCTCATATCGTTTTGTATGATTTTTATGATTTTTTTATAGATGTTGTTACACAATAATATATAATTGATATTATAATAACAAGAAAAATAATATTCTGAATTATAATATTATCTTATTATTTTTTCTTACAACAAGAACTACCTGAATATCGCCCTTATTAAATCCTACTTTGATATATATATATATATATATATATATATATATATATATATATATATATATATATATATATATATATATATATATATATAAACATTAATATAAATGAATTAGTTTACTTCAATATTTTATTTATTAATTAAAAAAAATATTTAATTATGGCTAAGTAAAGTTGACAATGTTAATCTCATATCGTTTTGTATGATTTTTATGATTTCTTTATAGATGTTGTTACACAATAATATATAATTGATATTATAATAGCAATAAAAATAATATTATGAATTATAATTCACTATAATATATAAATTTATTTCATAATTATAGTTATAATTCTATAAATTAAAATGCAATTCATTTTATAATAATAATAATAATTAGTAATTTTGATAGCCTAAAAAATTTAATATTATTTGAAAATTAGATTATATTATTGACACACTTTATTAAGTAGTTAAGTAAAATGGTTAAAGAAATACTGTGGATTTATGTTGTATTTAGTAATAATGTTATTATTGTTATTGAGTATACTTAATTATTGTTGATTATGATTGAATAAAGTTAAATGTGATTGATTATTAGTGTCCATGGTTGACAATGGTTGAGCTTACGTAAAGGATATTCTAAATTATCTAGTTAGATAAAGTTAACCATGTATACCATTGATTGACCATGTTTAATTATGATTGATTATGGGTAAATCTCATTTACCATGGTTGACTATGATTTATCATGGTCGAAATTGGTTGACATGTTTAAAGGAACTTTGAACTAATATGTGTACTTAGGCTCGGTTAATAGTAGATAACCTCTTATGACCATGGTTGATTACGATTGAACATGCTTAAAAGACATTTTGATCTAAGCTTGTGTGGCTAGGCCATTGAAAAAATAAATACAATATTTAATTCTTTATTATTGTAAACCATAGTTAATAATCATTACAGATAAAGGTAATCATTATATTTATAAAACAACTATAATTTTTTTTTCGAGATTTATCTTAGAGAAATTATTTCAACTTACTTTGTTATTTAATGGTTATTTCACAGTTCAATGTTGGCTATAGATTTTATCTCAATATGACATTCCTTAAAGGATATATTTTATTATGACATAATTCAATAGTTGTGTCACATTAATACATTTATCTTAATTGACTTATGTTTATTTTCTATATTCCCAAATGGTTATGTCACATTGAAACATTTACTTGTATTTATTAATGTTTATTTTCTAATATATTATCCAAGATTTCATAAAATTATAATAATATAATTTAAAAAAAAAAGTGAATATGTTAAATTATATTTAATTATGACTAAATATGATTAATGATGTTAATATGATATTATTTTTTATGTTTTTTTGTTTTATTCATCAATATATTTACAAAATAATATATAATTAGGGTTATTATAACTAGAAAAATAATATTGAATTACTCATTGACTTAAAAAAATTGTAAAAGATATTTATTTTTAAGTAATAAAATATTTCGAAATAATAAAATATTTTAGGTATGTTAAATCATCTTTAATTTTGGTTGACTATTTACATTATAATATGAATTTATGACTATGTTTTTATATAAATAATATATAATTTGTTTTATAATAATAATAAAAGAAATTTTGATAACTTAAAACATTTAATATTGTTTGAAAAATAAATTACATTGTTAATATAATTTATTATTTGGTTGAAAGAAATTATTAAATAATTTTTATGGATTTATGTTATATTTATTAATGATTTTATTAATTATGGTTGTATTTAATTACTATTGATTATTATTTCACAAAGGTAATTATGAATGATTATGGGTAACTATGGTTGATGATAACTGAGCATGCTTAAAAGACAATTCAATCAAAGTCTTAGCTATAAAAACTTAAGTCTGTGCCATGTGTGGTTATGTCGTTGAAAGAGGAATTGGAAAATTTAAGTATTAACTATGATCAACCATAATTAATAATTGTTATTTTTTTTGAACCATAATATATCATGGTAAAACATTATTGTCCTTGTAAAACTAATATGTTTAAAATATGACTATATTTTTTGCAATATCTATGTTAGTTGATTTCTATCGACATAGTTTGTTATTTCATGATTATTTCACATTTCAATGTTGACTGAGTATTTTCTTTAAATATGAAATTCGTTAAAGGTTACATTTT
This sequence comes from Pinus albicaulis, assembly GCA_034641835.2. Lineage (NCBI taxonomy): Eukaryota > Viridiplantae > Streptophyta > Pinopsida > Pinales > Pinaceae > Pinus > Pinus albicaulis. Next base: position 71,488 of record MU968435.1, on the reverse strand, counting down.
ATTATGACATAATTAAATGGTTATGTCACATTCAAACATTCATATTAGTTTATTGATTTTTATTTATAATTTTTCCAAATGACTATATTCCAATGTAAGAAGAGTATAATTTATTGAGAATAATTTCAAATTTATCCTATTTATAGTGAAGCTTACAATGATTTTCATATATTATTATTAAAAATATCTTAATCATAGCAATCATGTTTTTATGGATTCAATTTTATAGTTCAATATTTACATTTAAGTTATATTTATGGTATGATTTTCATGGTTTGTTAAGATTTTATGCTTCCCTTTAACCACTAAAATGGTGTGCTCTAAATAGTTTGAAGAATTGGCATATAAAGAGAAACAAAAAAAAAAAATTAATGACAATTGCTAATTTTATATGAGAAAGATAATCAAACTAAATTATAAGGATTTTAATTAAAAATATAGCTAAAAAAAATTTCATACTAAATTAAATATTAGAGTTTTGGACTCAAGTATAAACGCTACTTCATTCGGGTGGAAATTACGACGACGCAATTCGACGGAATAGATAAAATAGGGAAAAGTGTTGGAGGTTAAATGTATTTTTTTGTTTTGTTTTCACTAAAATTCTGACGCCAATTGAATATCCGACGCGATTTATTTAAAGGTTGAATATTCAACATAATGTCCTATCTCATCAATTATCCGACATTTTTCCTATAATCTCTCCTATCATAGAATAGCTTATGGGAGTTCTTTTCCCGACGAATATCCAATGCTATATCCAATATGAAAACGTGTTCTCCAATTTCCAACAAATTGAAAATAATTGTTGCATAACATTTAATTCCACCATTAATAGTTTTCTGTCCTAACAATGTCTGATATGGGACCACTTTATGTTGAGTTTAACTAATTAAAATAAATATAATACTAATATTATAATTAAATATAATATTTAATATACATTAACATTGATATCTATAATATATTAATATTATATTACATTACAAATTCTATATATGAAGTTATTAAATATATTATTATAATATATATATATTTCCTAACATCATATACCTTTGACATAGTGTTATATATATTAGTTAGATTGTTTTGAAACATTGTAGGTTTATTTTGAGCTTAATTTTTGAACAAAATCATCACTAAAAGTTTGGTGACAAAAAATGTCACATAAAATTCCTCAAGGAGACAAAGCATAAATGAGATCAACATTGAGGGATTCTAAGGATCAAAAATGTTATTTCCCTTGTCGAAATCGCAAGGGCTTCAGGCCAAGGAGAATTCTAATAAAATAAACTAAAAAATATTGTAGACACTATGGACACGCTGAAGGTATACATGAATATAATCTATTTGTAAGATATTATTATACATCTTTGTTTTGTAGATTTTTTTTTTAAAATGTTTATATGTATATTGTATTTTAGATTGTATGTCTTTGTATTGTGAATTGTATTGTATTTATATTGTAAAAATATTTTATAATATTCTTTTGGGAGGTGTTTGACCTATGTTGTCATCTTGGTGTAGACTAGAAATATTATTTGAATATTTTTGTTAGGGTTGATTAAGGGGTTAGGTCAAGTTAGGGGTTAATTACTTTATGGGAATAGGGATAAGGAGTTATTTTTTAAGGGCTTAGTGGTTATGGGTTAAGGGCTTAGGGGTCAGGGGTTTAAGGGCTTAGGGGAATGGGGTTAAGGGATTAAGGGTTTAATGTATGTTTAGGGGGTTAATTTGGACCTAGATGATTTATAGGTTAATCATGGGTTTTTATGGAGAATTATTAATAAATTTTAACAGTTTATTATGAAAAATATTACATTATAATGATGAATGAAAAACACGTTGAATATGATTCCTATTATGATAATGACTATATATCTCAGAAAGTGTCTCACTTCCTACATGTCAAGAATAGTAACATATTTCTTATATTTTTTCAACATATTCTTAAATGTGTTGATAAATTGCATAAGTATCATCATTGATTCGTTGTCTATGTTTGTTGGTATCACCTTATTTGTATTTTTCTTTTTCTTTGTTGCCTTTGTTTTCCTTATATATTATAGTTATAAATTGTTGTTCTATCAAAATTTAAATATTTGATGTATACTAATATTACTTTATTGATTGTAATTGTATAGTATGGGTGCCCTAGGGCATTCCTTGATGAGGAATAGGGAGTTGTAGTACAAGCACCTTGCAATAACATAGAGCGATTAATATTTAGGATCAAGATAATGATCCTCTGAAAGAATCTAATGATGTTGATAACATAGTTTAAGAATATTGGACAAATAGTTTTATTTGAGAGACATTTATTAACGTTGGAATGGATGATGATGACAACCAGTATGATGATCATGCTTTTGATTTACATGTACTTGAGAGGGAAACTAAACCTATATATTAAGGCTCAAGAACATCTCTTCTCTCTGGTGTATTTTTGCTGGTCAACTTTAAAGTGGTGAATGGTTTTTCAAACACATGTGAAACATAATTAATAAGGTATGTAATATATTTTGTGACATTTAGTACAATATACATGATAAAATGATTATTTTTTCCATTTTTTTAATTTTATTACATTGATCTGCATCATATCATTAATTAGTAACATTTGGATGAAATACGTATGATTAATATTGTTTATTACATTAACCACTACTACTTTTTATGTTGTATATTATTAGCTGAATTTATGTGACCATCATCAAATTTTTTACCTCGTACGTATCGATATTTACATGCCATTATGAAAGGTATTGGAATGGAGTATCAAGTTATTCATGTATCCCCTAATGATGATATTATCTATTATAAATAACATGCATTGAAAGAAAAATTCCCAAAATCTGATGAGAGTAGATATCAAACTGATAAAGTAAGAAAAAGGTTGTCTCGTAAGGTTCTTAATTATATTCTCATAATTCCACATCTCCAACAATTGTTTAGGTGCAAAATCATAGTAAAACTTGTGGATTAACATGCAACGAATAGAAGTGAAGATGGTGTTCTTCGAATGACAGTAGATGGATATGCATTTAGGAATATAGAGAAAAAGTGGCCAAATTTTAAAAGAGAACATTGTAATCTTAGGCCTTCATTAGTAGCTTACGATGTCATCCATTTGGATAGCCCAGATCTACTTACTCTGTGTGGCCTATTTTTGTTATCAACATTAACATTCATCCATGGAAGTCAATAAATAGGGAACACATAATGTTGAAAATCATTTTTGTAGGTATTAATGTGTTTAGAATATTTTTTTTGGCACAATAACATCTCATTTTTCTTTTTTGTTTCGTAATTATGTCCTATATTTTTTTTTTACTCATATATTTTCAATTATGCCTTATAATTATGTCTTATAATTTTTTTTATTTACTCATATATGTAGCAATTATCTATTGTATGTTCAATCAGTTAGGTAAATACCAAGTCAAAGATATGAATGTATATATCAGGCCTCTTATCGATAAGCTAGTGGATTTATGGAACAATGTCACTATGTATGATATCTATAGACGAGTAGTTGCACAAAGGTGATTCGAATTCCAATGCTTGTATGAAAAATTCAGGATGCCATAGGGCTAACACATTTTTGTGGTATGTTATAATGTTACCCTACACTTTAATAATGTTTATTTTTATGAATTTATTTTCTAGTATGTTTTTTTAATAGTTTGAACTTCATTATACATAGTTAAAATAATTGATATAAAAACTATTACATTTCTTGGAGATATTAAAACAAATATTAAATTTTCTTATCCAGTTTGTGGTCATCAGTTGAAATCTGTCGTTCAAGAAGGTTACGAAAAGAGGTTTTTGATGATTATAGGAACTTCCTTTTTAAGAACAATAGGTACTTAGGTACTGAAAACATCTTTTCAATGGTAAAGAAGATATCAGATTAATAACACAGAGAATGAAACCTTGTGCATGGAAGTTGCAATTTAATAGAGTCTATCAAGGTATGGATCGAATTGTCTATGTATCAATATACAAATATGTTTGAATTATTTTATATTTTTATGCCATTTTATTCACTATACTATTTGACAAGTTGTGTTGTTATTATAATATCTTTAACTATGATTCATGTTGTAGGTCGTCAAGGAATTAGTAACAAGGCACTTCCATGAGGAATGAAAATCTATCTCAAGTAATTTAATAGACTCCCCTACTATGAGAAATTAGAAATTGTTCATTTTTTTGATACAATGCACATCACGAAGAGCGTAACTGAGATCTTATGGAAAATCTAAGCTGGAAATAGAGATTAAGAAAAAATTGTCAAGATTTGTAATGAAATTAAGGAGTTTGACCATGCATTGCAAAGTGCAATTCATTCCAATAGTGATGGAGATGACCAAAATATAAGTACACTTCCATGGTTATTGGAAAAGTAGAAAAGAAATCATGTTAAAGAAGTTATTGAAAAAAATAAATTTCCAACTGGATTTTCTTCAAACATAAAGAGTATCCTAACAAAGAAATGTGAATTAGGTGGGGTAAAAACTCATTATTGGCATGCGTTCACTAAGGAAATTATCTTGGTGTATATATATTTTATACATTGGAGAAACATCTTGTTAATCAAATTTTTTTTTCTACTCATTTGGGAAAAAATAATGATTGATCATTATTATTGTTACAGTATGTTCTACCTTTATATTTGCGAGAAAAAATTGACAACAATGTTAAACAAGCTATCTATGATCTTGTAAAATACATGAGTTAGGTCAAGATTTATGTGCAAACTGTAATTTTTCAATACATTTTTGTGTCGCATATTTTTAACTGCATGTGTTTCTCTTTTCATCATGTACTATATACAATTTTTGTTCAAACATGTGATTTTCTTGCTTCATTTCTATATGGTTGTTATTTAAAAAAATTTATAAAGAAGATATAAAGTATTGGAGGAATCAAATTCCTAGTCTAATATGTTAAATAAAAAAATATCTACCTCTGACGTTTTTCAATGCACAAGAACACTACCTCATACACAGGTCAAGGAGATTGTAAATTTTGCACCTATACACACAAAATCAATGTGGATGGTTGAGAGGCACTTGAAATCACTTAAGGATTTTGTCATACAAAGAGCATGACGTGCGTGTTCTATGGTAGAGAGATATATGGTATATAAAACCATGCTTTATAAATGTCAATATAGTGATGACATAGGAAAAAGTATTAATGTATTGGATCACATTTGGGATGTCAACTCTGTGTTTTGAAGGGGAGCACCTATTGGGGAAATGTAGAATGAGAAAAATGAGGTGTAAATAGATAATGGAGAGTTATAAAACATTTCACTTCTTTGTTTTTATAATTATCATAATTATTTAATTTTTATTCTTCCCACATAACCAATTACTGTGAAGGCAGAACATGGTAACTAATTATATATATTTGAATTATTATATTTTAATAGAGTCGGTCGAGAGTGGGATGGAATACATTTATACATTGCGAACAATCAATATTGGATGAAGGTATGGATTGACGCTGAAAACAACCTAATAATGGTAGGTTATCATTGTATGGTGTGTCTACATTGGTCAAAGAAGCTCATCGTAGTGGAGATAGAAATATTGCACAAAGGTAAATTGATTTATAATATGGTTTAAAAGATTATCCGGAAAGCATATTCACCCATACTAATATTTTTTACAATTATAATAATGCATATGGCATATTTTTTTGCAAGTATAAATATGCATGTTTATCAATTGAAAATATTTTTTTTATGTGTTGGATTTATTTCAGCTGAAACACCACAAAAAATGTGGTGCAATGGCTGTAAATTTTGCATCAAAAAGTTGGTTGAAAAGATGAAATTTTTTTATAGTGGTATAACTGTAGTATTTCAAGTTACCAGTGTTTCCTCTAGAGGTGATCGACATCCAGAAATATTTTATGATCAATACTATAGGTATATGCATGATATAATTGAGCGTGACTTTTAATCCTTCAAAATAGTTTTGTTTGATGTCAAATGGTTTAGGCTACAAATCCATGAATGTGACCCCCATAGAATTGTTATTGAGTATGCTAACAGATTTACCATGGTTGATACAAGTAATATTGAGCCATGATTAGAGCGATATGTTCTTCAAAGCCAATGTGAACATGTATTTTATGTAGACGTTCTAGGTAAAGCGGGTTGTTCATATGTTCTTAGATATGATCCTAGAGGAAGGCACATAAAGTAGAATGTAACCGAAGAAGATGAAATTGAAGTTGATGTAGAGGAAAACAGGGTTCATGTAATTTCATACAAAGATGTCGAATAAGTTCAAGTAATATATGTTAATCGATTCAATGTTAATTTGGATTAACTAGATGATATTGATTTCGTGTCGGATGAAGAACTTGAATAAGTTAAACCAAATGTAGAAGAGCATGTTCCACATGATGATATAGACAATGATGATGATGCTAATATGGAAAATCCTTTGTACATGAATTCAAAATTGGATTATATAGATGATGAGTTGGATGAGGAAGAAGATTAATGATATCAAAATCTTGACAATACAAGATATGCATTTATATGTTTTCAGTTGGTTTGTTCTCTTTTGTTCACCTTAAATTTTTATTTCCTAGTTTTTATGTTTGAATGTTACTATGCTTATTTCAAATATATTATAGTATATAGAATGGGTATTTGGTAATTGAGAGTGATGTGATTGAAGGGGAGGGGTGATATGATCTTCCAGCTTCACATGGTTGGCCATGTTAAGCAGTGAATACATTATTCTTGAAACAAAGAGAAGCTCATTTAAGTTTATACCACCATTTTCAATTTTGACTTTGTTTTATGAAGAAAAAGTACTGGTCAACTTGGGCAATGGGTGAACCCATCCATACGACGGTTGGCACATGATTTCCCATGAACTGAGTTCCCACTAGGGTGTCTGATAATGATTTTACAAAATTGACTAAATTAATTTTAGGTATTAAAATCCATTTTATAATTGATTGATTAAACAACATATGTGTGAAGTAAGGTCGACACATTACTTCCCATAAACTAAGTTCCCACTATGGTGTCTCACAATGATTTTTAGAAAATTTACTAAATTAATGTTTAGCTGTTAAAATCCAATTTATAATTGATTGATTATGTAGCATGGACGTACTAAAAAATGATAATATATTTTTTTTTTCATTTATTAGATAATGATTTATGTTGACTGATTTTCACAGCAGGGAAAATACCCATACCCTCGGCTTACCCGCAAAAATGCAGAGCACCTAGTCTCCCCTAGGGGCATTAGATGTTGGGCATGCCAAGACACCTACCTGGTAGGTGCGCTCATGCAATGAGTTGGTGGGTAAACCCAACTTGGAAAGGGGCTCCCTCATAAAAGAATTAAGTTTAGCCCGTAACTACCCATGAACAGAGTTCCCACAAATGAGGTTTCATAATGATTTTTAGAAAATTTAGTAAATTAATGTTTGGGTGTTAAAATTTGGTTTATAATAGATTGATTATGCAGCATGGTACTAAAAAATGATAATATTTTGCTGTAATTTATGAGTTCATTATTTTTGTTCATTTATTTGCACATCAGGGTGAACACATGTGCCTTGGGGGTTCTCGCACGATGGCGAGGTACCTGGGCACCTATGGGGGCATCGTATGTCGGGAATGCTAGGGCACCTTTGCAACAAGTTGATGGGTTAGCATGACTTGGAAAGGGGCACTTGATGAAAATAATTAAGGTAGGCCCATGAATTCCCATGAACAAAGTTACCACTTAGGGGTCTCATAATGATTTTTAGAAAATTGGCCAAATTAATGTTTGGGTGTTAAGAGTCGATTTAGAATTTATTGTTTATGTAGCATGGTACTATAATATGATAATATTTTGTTTTCAATATTGAGAATATAATTGTTTGTGTTCTCTTATTTGCATAGTAGGGTGAATGCACGCGCTCTAGGTGCACTAGTGCAACGAGTTGGTGGGTCGACCTGACTTAGCAAGGGGTGATCGAAGATAAGAAGTAAGGTCAGCCCATGAATTTCAATGAAGATATTTCCCACCAAGGGGTCTAATAATGAATTTTATAAAACTGATAAAATTAATTTTTGGGTGTATTGTTGGACACAACCCCCCCATCATTTTTCGAAAAAAACATGAGGACCCGTGATTTTAATTTTTGTAAAAGCTCCCTCTTTATTGGAATTTTGTGTGACACATTCATTTCTATTCTTTTTATTGATTCACTTTGGGACTTTTTAATGGCTGGTGACATATTTATTACAATTTCTTTGCTTTTATCTTCTTTCTTATATTGCATAATGGCCATTATTTTGGCTTGAAGGATTGTTTCCTACCCTCCATATTCATGAAAAAGTGACTCATGTAACAATGACGTGGCACCTTTAATTTCCACATAAAATTATCATTTTGCATTGGGTTTCACATGATCTCCATTTCCTCCACATCACTTGGCACATTTTGTTGACAATTGAAAAGTTTGATGACTTCCAAAGCTTAATATGTTTCACCTAGTTTATGTGTTTGAATTTCAAAAACCGAACATACGGAACTTCAATTCTAAGGGGAGTGGACCCCAGTGGTATTTGTGGATGTAAATAAATATTTAATTTGAGAAAATGAATAAAATAATTTTGTGTAGATTGACCAAAATGAGAATTATGAGATCACTTGCTAAATCCATGAGGATGGATAAAGGAAAATAAATTCCCCAAAAATCTTTCAAAAATCCTTGAAAGAATTTATTTCCAAATTAGATTTTGAGGAAAATCTAGTTTCCCCAATGATGTGGAGAGTACTTGGGAAGAGGTAAAAAGCTGGGAAAAGCAGAAAGAAGCTTTAAAAGTCCCTAAATAGGGAAGCCTAGGCAAACAGGAAGAAAAACATCCTGATATTATGGACGCAGAATTAGAAACAGGCTTTGGGGAGCAAAAGCTTAAATAAGCTATTCCTGAACAGATCAGGGGTTGGTCTGTGCTGGAGGTGGTCTCAGCTTGGGGGTGAGTTCTAAAGACAGAGGGACTCTATAGTTGCGAGGACTGGTCAATTACCCAAGTGGTATGCTCACAGTAATTATGAACAATTGAAAATTTAACTGTGATGTGACACACTGTAGTTACCTATGTATACTGTGTTTTTTTCTGAATTATAATAGTGTTCCATACATTTACAAAGTTAAGAAGGGATTTAACTCTTTCAGCTCTGCATGGTTGTAGGAACTAGAAAAATGAGGCAAAATCACCCAGAAGCTCTAAACCAGCCTTTAGTTTAAATCTGGAGATTTATAGTACCTCATAATTCATAACTTTGTAACTTTAATCTGCTTCTGTGGGAAATGGAATATATTTAGTCAACACTGTAAGAAAATTCCTAAACCTGTAGACAGTAGGAAATTAAATGTATATAGGACAGAATTATTCCTTTAGTGAATTAACTAAGTGACGTGCAGATATATATAGAATTTTCAACAGCAGTACATGTCAATTTATAGATATTTTAATATCTTCTGTAATAAGGACTGAATGGAAGAGTATGTATCTCTAGTACTGCTTATCTATCTTAGATAGCAAAGAAATGAAACTAAACATGACTATCAACTCTAGAAATAGGTATGAAAGGAGAGTTATGTATAAAAGCTATGGGATTAACCCCCTTTATAAAAGGGAGGATCCAACTGAATGCCTGTTGGAAAAATTAGACGTGCATGGGAAATTATAAAACAAACCAATACCTGCACCCTATACATATACATATATATATTGGAGAATGTAGCAGACAGATATCCACCAGATCTATATATATATCAGTAAATAAAGTTAGTTTAAACATTGATATACTGGGACTGTTATTTTATGAAAACAAAAGAACAAAAATTAGAGGTATGCAGTTACAGGGAACAATTGGATTGACATACGAATATTTCCCAACTGAACTACAACCTCCTAGGAATACGGAGAGTCCCCTGTAGGAGTCATATAATATATACAATTGATAGACTTTGCCAGTTCTCATTTACTGAGTCACTGTAAACGTGAAGAATCTGGAAATAGAGAGACTTATATACATTGAAGTCATTACTATGATAAGAATTCGAAAAGAGAAATAACTCATTATTTCTTCAATCATATTACACTGACACAAAACAAATAATTGAATGCGAGGTAACAGGAGAAAATCCATCAAATAATAATCTGGAGATTCTTAGAAAATATTATGGAGTTATCAATAATATCAGAGATGAAAAATAAATACGTTCTGTATATAAATATCAAAATCTGAGCCCTCTCGAGCAATATTCTTTTAAAATACCACACTCTCACTCTAGAAACTAAACTATTCAAGGAATTTTATCGTACGAATGAAAATCATTAATAGTCATAGTCTCTGACCGATTCTAGAATTACAATAGATATTGTTTATGACCCTAAGCAATTTAACTATTTTGCACCAATGAGGTGGAATAATGCGACGAGAGGATGGCTTCTCTCCTCCCATGTGTATACCGACCTGAAATGCCAAGAGTAGTGGAATTAGTGTCAAATGAAATGACGTATATCCTGGCTCGCCGAGGATGAAAATCGTATGGCATCTACATTACCTGTAGAAACACAGCCGTGACAGTGAGACTACGAATAGGGAAACTGATAAAAAGAATTCTATTAAGAATGGAAAAATATACCAAGAAATAAATAGCTACCTGGCAAAGGAGGCTCCCACTCCTTCCAAATGATTCTGCCATAGAAATAGAGGCATGGTGTAAATAAATTGTAAACTAGGAGTTTAACAATGGAATGAGAAAAACACTCTAACTAATAGTACAAGAAAATCGATTCTTACCTAAGGTATGTATCGCTCGCCGGAGAAGAGACTAGTGAAATCAACACACCATCGTTTCAGTCCCAAAGGAAGAGCAGGAATATGCCCTATCAAGAAATGAAGGCTTATTGGTATCGCGCATCATTAGACAGTCGTCAAATGAAATAGACAAAGAGATGGTGGCATAAACGCAGAAGGAAGAAATCAATAGATTTATAAGGGCAAGAAAATCCAATGCCAGGACTCCTTGTTAGTAAATAGAACTAGAGAACGAAATGGCGTAAACAAAAAAATCAGGTCAAATATTGTAACTTGAATGCATTACCATACTCAGAAATCATAACAGCGTCACAAGTTAACACAGCGTAAGGCTTATATGATTCTACCTACCTTGTGAGGCGTTGACAGAGGAATACAAAGCCTGGAATGTATAATGCCTCACGTCTCCAGCACGTAGAGGTTTGACACCATGAGTAGCGCAAAAAACCAAATGAGGGCCGAAAGAACAGTCTCAAAAATTTAGTGCAAGATTTATACAAAAACCCCAATCACGAAACCCTAATGGGATAAGAAAATCTCAGACGTCCAAATGGAAAAACATCCATGGTGAGTTCACGGATCGAATGGACAGAATTTGCATTTAAACCAGTCGTTCGACATTAAATTGACAAGCTATAAAATGAAGTTCACGGCACCTCTGCTCGTGTTGCATGGATTGCCTAGGTTCCAGAGTAGTCTGCCGTGGCAATTTCCAAGGCAAACGTGGATCCATAACACTTGAACGGGAATAAGATGAAATCCATCACAAACCAATACAATTAAATAGAGAACCTTACATAAGTTGACGTGGAGAGCTAATATAACGTCTCAATTCCCAAACCACATTAAATCGACTTTGCGAGGACGCAGTACCTGGAATCTGAAGCTGAAGACGTCCATATTTACATAAATTCCGACATAAATAACATGTACAATAAACATATTCGATGACGTTGACACATACATTGTGAAAACCTTGGCTACAAATTCATTGAATGGCCATAAGATCGATATATGTATAGATATAAAACCATGTGAAATAAATCAAGCCAACGTTCATAAGCATTGGGTCTAGGACGATGGTTTTATAACATGGGAGTATAGTTGTTCGTTAAAGAATTTAAGGAATGCCATGATCGACGTGGATATAAAATTTACGAACCCCATTATATACATAATGGTATGTTTAATGCCAAACGATTCAATGGTATAAAAACGAATGTGATATGTAGGTCGATAGGATCAACATTTCATAGGAAGTGGGTTAGTGGTGAAAATCCACTATGGTTATAATACAAAGACCCTTTATACTAATTTGGTTTGAAATAAAATCAAATAGGCATTGATTTTTTATATATGGGTATAGGTATACACATTAAATCATATTGGGGGAAGAAATATGATTTAACAAGATAGTAATAAAAAATTATAATATAATATTCTTTGGCGGAATTATTCTTGAAATCTAGAATGCATGAAAAAAAAATGTGAGACAGATGGGAGATGTTACAAATGGTATTAGAGCTCAAGTTAAATAAAACTGGACTATTGATTTTTTGCTCACTATTGTTGTGTATTCACTGTATAACTTAATTACTGGAAAAAAAAATAAAAAATCATTACTCATCTGGGTTGTGCAGTGTGCAGTGGTGCTGGAATGGTAGAAGGTGAGAAAATTTATGTCGATCTGCATGATGAAGATAATACACTAGATCCCAACGCTCCGGTGATGGCTATGTTGCATAGTTTGCAATGAGAAATGATTGAGCTAAGAAGCCAGAATGACAGATTGTCATTAGCCAGTGAGGAGCAGGAAAGGCTCATCAAATAATTAACTTCGCGGAACAGCCAAGAAGGTGAAGGTTTCGGAAATAGGAAGAATGATGAGTCTGAAGAAGATAATGCTAATAGGCATCAGTATAAGCAGAAAAAGGAATTACAAGGGGAATTCCGAAAGATCAAGCCTCCATCCTATGATGGGGAGAAGGAGGAAGATGTTGAAGCCTGGTTGTTGAACATGATTAAATACTTTCAAGTCTATGAATATGAAAGCAATCTGAAAGCCATATTAGCTGTCTACCAACTGCAAGGTAAGGCTACCTTGTGGTGGGAGGGGATGAAAATGGTTCATGCCATTGATGAAAAGATAGTCACTTGGGAAGACTTTCAAGTTAAGTTTAAAAACTGCTATTTAAATGAACGTTATTATTATGATAAAGCAAAGGAATTCCATGAAATTAGACTGGGACAGCTCACAATTGATGAGTTTGTCACTAAGTTTACCAATCTTTTGAGATATGTCCCTTACATTAGGAAAGAGAAGGAAAAGGTGCAAAGGTTTCTGAACTGTTTGCCTGTTGTGTACAAAGAGAAGATCGAGTTTGATAACCCAAAAAATATGGACGAGGCAGTGAGGAAAGCTAGATTATGCTATCAACAGTTTAAAGGAAAGGTTGAGCATGGAAAAGGCTGGCTAAACAAAGGTGAAACAAAAGGAAAGAAACAGAAACCAGCTTACTTAAGGAATTTTGGTAGGGACCATCAGAGGAAAAATTTTAATAAACCAAAATAAAGCCAAACAGCTCAGTCTCAAATTGGTTCCAAACAACTAGATGAAGGAAATAAAAAGGAAGGCACATTCAAAATGAGGGAACCTTTGAAATGCTGGGGATGTGGAGAACCCCATCTTTTGAGGGATTGTCCCCACCGAAATATTAAGATGATTATGAGAGATCGAGAAGCTACCACAGTAAATGACATAGCCAGAAATATACCCATTATCAGTGCAGCCTTGGAGAATCGACAAGCAGAACATCAAGCTACCATGGTTGAAATGGAGGGTAAGATTTTTGACCAATCTATTACAGTTTTGATTGATCCGGGTGCTTCTTTGAGTTACATTAGTCCAAAAATTGTAGAAAAATACAATCTCAAAACTGAAAAATTTCAGCAGTCCTGGTTGGTCCAGTTAGCCACTGGTACCAAGAGGAAAGTAACTCATAAGTTGCCTCGAACATAAATAAAATTAAATTATTTTCAAACAGAAGTGAATTTAAACACTCTGCCATTAGGTTCATATGACTTGCTGATAGGAATGGACTGGCTGGAAAAGAAGAAGGCCATGATGAACTGTTGGGATAAGACCCTACATTGTGTAGATGAAGAAGGGAAACCTTTTATTCTCAAGGGAAAACCAAAATCTATCTCTGTAAGACAAATATCAGCACTGCAATTAAAACGAACAGCTAGGAAAGGATACCAAGTATATGCAGTACATGTAGAAGAAACAGAACGGAAAACGGAAGAAAATATGTTGGATGCTTTACCAGTGGTAAGAGAGTTTAAGGAAGTCTTTCCAAATGAGATTCCTCATCTTCCCCCCAAAAGAGAGATTGACTTTTCAATCAATTTGGTGCCGGGAGCAACACATGTTTCCTGAGCCCCTTATCAAATGAGTCCCCCCGAACTTACGGAACTAAAAATGCAATTGCAAGAATTGCTGGATAAGGGCTATATTTGACCAAGTGTGTCTCCTTGGGGAGCATCGGTTCTATTTGTGAAAAATAAAGATGGAACCTTTAGGATGTGCATTGATTATCGTCAACTGAATAAGTTGACCATTAAAAAAAGATACCCCTTGCCCAGAATTGATGATATTTTTGAGCAAGTGAGAGGGGCTTCAGTCTTTTCGAAGATTGACTTAAGGACTGGTTATCACCAGCTCAGAATTAAAGAAGAAGACATCAGCAAAACAGCCTTTCGAACCAGGTATGGTCACTATGAATTTGTAGTCCTACCTTTTGGTTTGACGAATTCCCCTGCCACCTTTATGTGCTTAATGAACAGTGTGTTAAATAAGTACTTGGATAAATTCGTACTTGTGTTCATAGATGATATTTTAGTTTACTCAAAAAGTGAGGAAGAACACAAAGAGCACTTGAGGATAGTATTGCAAACTTTGAAAGAAAACCAGTTATATACCAAATTCAGTAAATGTGAATTCTATAAGGATAAAATCCAATACTTGGGTCATATTATTTCTGAACAAGGGTTGGTTGTTGATCCTGAAAAGGTAAAGGCTATTAAAGAATGGCCTGTACCAACATATGTTTCAGTAGTGAGATCATTCATGGGGATTGCAGGGTATTATCGCAGATTTGTGGAGATATTTTCTGCCATAGCATACCCCATAACCTCACTACAAAGGAAGGGTGTCAAATTTGAGTGGACTGAAAAATGCCAAAACATTTTTGAACAATTAAAATTAAAACTCACCACAGCCCCTATCTTGAAAAATGCAGATCCTGATAAAGAATTTGTTGTATGCACAGATGCCTGTAGAGAGGGGTTGGGAGGAGTCCTTTTGTAGGAAAATGCAGTTATTGCATATGAGTCTAGGAAACTGAAGACACATGAACAGAACTATAGTGCCTATGATTTGGAGTTAGTTGTTGTTATTCATGCCTTGAAGATGTGGCGACACTATCTTCTTGGGAAAAAAATTTATATTGATGACTGACCATATTAGTCTTAAGTATTTCTTTTCCCAAACTGATTTGAATGCTAGACAGGCCAGATGGTTGTCTTTTCTGAGTGAATTCGATATGGACATAAAACATATCAGAGGGAAAGAAAACAAAATTGTTGATGCTTTGAGAAGAAATGCTTGCCAACGCATAAACAGCGTTGGAAGTAGTGCTAATATTGATTTAGAAGATTTATTGAAAAAGGCAACAGACCAGGATCCAAATTATGAAACACTACAGGTGAAACTACTAAAGAAGGAGATGACTGATTACACTCAAAACCAAAAAGGACTGGTCTGCTACAAAAACAGATTATATATCCCCAATGTGGAGTCCTTGAAAAGAGATATTCTAGATGAATATCACAAACAGCCGTATGCAGGGCATCCTGGGTATCAAAAAATGTCAACAGCTTTGAAAAAGAAGTTGTTTTCGCCAGGAATGAAAAGAGATGTAGCAGAATATTGAGCTAGATGCATGGAGTGTCAACTAGTGAAAGTTGAACATTAGCATCCTGCTGGTCTTCTAAACCCCTTGCCGATTGCAGAATGGAAATGGGACACAGTTTCTATAGATCTTATAACAGGGCTACCCAAAACTAAATACCAACATGATTCAGTGATGGTAGTAGTAGACACTTTAAAAAAAGCGGCACACTTCATACCTGTAAAGTCTACTTTTGGGACAGCCTAAGTAGCAGATGTGTTTCTAAAAGAGATAGTAAGATTACATGGGGTCCCAAAGGTGATTGTTTTAGATAGAGATGCTAAGTTCACAGCAGCTTTTTGGAAAGGTCTATTTGGAGGTATGGGCACTAAGTTGAATTTTAGTACTTCCTATCACCCTCATACCGACAATCAGACAGAGAGAACTAATCAAATTTTGGAGGATATGTTGAGAATGTACGTGATGGATAGGCCATCAAAGTGGGAAGATTACTTGCATTTAGCTGAATTTGCCTATAATAATAGCTATCAATCCTCCATCAAAATGAGTCCGTTTGAGGCACTCTATGGAAGGAAATGTCGTACACCTTTAAGTTGGAGCCAACCTGAAGATAAGTTAATGTTGGGACCAGATGTGTTACAAGAGATGGAAAGGATTGTTAAACAAATAAAAAGAAACATCAAGACAGCACAAGATCGCCAGAAAAACTATGCTGATAAGAAAAGGACACATCAAGAATTCAAAGTGGGAGAGAATGTGTACTTGCGTATTAAACCCAAAAAGAGCACACTTTATGGTGGAAGTTGTGAAAAATTGGCTCCTAGATATTGTGGTCCCTTTGAAATATTAGAAAGGGTGGGACCAATGGCTTACAAGCTGGCCTTACCACCCCATGTTAGAGTTCATGATGTGTTTCATGTTTCATTATTAAAAAGATATGTACATGATGCTTCTCACATAGTTGATTGGAATGTGATACAGGTGGAACCAGAAGGGGAGTTCCTTCCAGAACCGCTTCAAATATTGGAGCGGGAAGAAATTGAATTGAGGAATCAGACGGTAGAAAGAGTAAAGGTGCAGTGGAAGCACTTTACTGCTGAAGAAGCTACCTGGGAAAGAGAAGCTGAAATGATGGAAATATATCCATTTTTGTTTGAAAAATGAACTCTAGTAGTTAAATACCAACACCGAGGATGGTGTTTGCTTTCAGAGGGGGAATATGTAACACCCCTAGTTTATGTGTTTGAATTTCAAAAACTAGACATTTGAACTTTAATCCTAAGGGGAGTGGACCCCAAAGGACAAGTATTTTGTGGATGTAATTAAATATTTAATTTTAGAAAATGAATAAAATAATTCTGTGCAAATTGACCAAAATGATAATTATGAGATCACTTGCTAAATCCATGAGGATGGATAAAGGAAAATAAATTCCCCAAAAATCTTTCAAAAATCCTTAAAATAATTTATTTCCAAATTAGATTTTGAGGAAAATATAGTTTCCCCAATGATGTGGAGAGTAGTTGGGAAGAGGTAAAAAGCTGGGAAAAGCAGCAAGCAGCTTTAAAAGTCCCTAAATAGGGAAGCCTAGGAAAACAGGAAGAAAAGCATCCTGATATTTTGGACGCAGAATTAGAAACAGGCTTTGGGGATCAAAAGCTTAAATAAGCTATTCCTGAACAGATCAGGGGTGGGTCTGTGCTGGAGGTGGTCTCAGCTCGGGGGTGAGTTCTGGAGATAAAGGGACTCTACGGTTGGGAGGACTGGTCAATTACCCAAGTGGTATGCTCACAGTAATTATGAACAATTGAAAATTTAATTGTGGTGTGACAGACAGTAGTTATCTATGTATATTGTGTTTTTTTTGAATTATAATAGTGTTCCATACATTTACAGAGCTAAGAAGGGATTTAACCCTTTCAGTTCTGCATGGTTGTAGGAACTAGAAAAATGAGGCAAAATCATCCAGAAGCTCTAAACCAGCCTTTAGTTTAAATCTGGAGATTTATAGTACCTCATAATTCATAAATTTGTAACTTTAATCTGCTTCTGTGGGAAATGGAATATATTTAGTCAACACTGTCAGAAAATTCCTAAACCTGTAGACAATAGGAAGGTGAATGTATATAGAATAGAATTATTCGTTTATTGAATGAACTAAGTGAAGTGCAGATATATATAGAATTTTCAACAGCAGTGCATGTCAATTTATAGATATTTTAATATCTTCTCTAATAAGGACTGAATAGAAGAGTATGTATTTCTAGTACTTCTTATCTATCTTAGATAGCAAACAAATGAAACTAAACATGACTAGAAACTCTAGAAATAGGTATGGAAGGAGAGTTATGTATAAAAGCTATGGGATTAACCCCCTTTGTAAAAGGGAGGATCCAACTGAATACCTATTGGAAAAAGTAGACGTGCATGGGAAATTATAAAACAACCCAATACCTGCACCCTATACATAGATATATATATATATATATATTGAAGAATGTAGCAAAAAGATATCCACCATATATATATATATCGATGAAAGTCGGTTTAAACATTGACTATCTTTGGGAATTTGTTATATTACGAAAACAAGAACAAAAATTAGATGTCTGATTCTGAGGAACAATTAACTTGACATCGAAGCTCTTCCAATTGAACTACAGCCTCCTAGGAATACGGAGATGTTGGAAATATGATGCAGTGTTGTCCTTGATGGCGACCCTTTGAATGAAGATGAAGACATGAGATTGTTGGCATGTGTTGTCCTTGATGGCAATACACACGATGAAGTTATTGCTTGACTTGATGGACTTGGTAAATGATGTAAATCGATATGAAGTGATGTTAGTTAGCAACATGATGCGATGTCGTCATTGAATGGCAACTTCTTGATGAAGTTGTGCTTGAATATGTCTTGATGAACTAAATCTGATGTATCTACAGTGAGTACAGAAGGCAATGAAGAAAGGAATTCAGTATGTGATAGATTTATGATGAAAAGAGTATGTCTCTAGGCATACGCGTATTTGTCTAAGGGAAGTCGCGTATGCACGCGGGAAAGAACGTGCCAAGTCGCGTATGGGAAAAAGCGCTCAAAAAGTGCAAAACCAGGGGTAACCACCATGGTATTGACCCATTGTATTGGGTTATGATTCGTCTAAATGACCCCGTCCAGGAATACCATCGGAAGTAATGTAGTTTTGGGCTCATGGTATTGTTTTGGCTCATGGTATTGAAAAAGGGTAAACCTATATAAGGAGAAGAAATTCATTGTGCAAATCATGAGTGTGGGTGCAACATGTCTGAGCTTGAATGAATACTTCTCTCTGGAGTATATCTGAATGGAAAGGGTTACAGTTGAATGAAAGATCTGAAAGTATGATGCACCAATGATGGAGTGAAGAAGAAGGGGATCTAGATCTGTATTGTACTTGCTAGATCTATTTATGGAATGATTAGATCTGAGATGAGGCGAACATCTGTCTGAAGTAAAGGGTAAAATCTGTGTGATGTATCTGTTCTGAAGAATTGAAATGACCTAAAATATCTGAAAAACCATACGCTAGTTCGCCACAGAGGAAGCGCGTATATACGCGGCTTTGCTGAAGAGAAAGCGCGTATGCGCAGTGAAATTAGCTCTGTAATTTGTACAGAGGTATACGCAGGTTGATGTGGACGAAAGCGCGTATATACGCGACATCAGTAAAAGGAAAGCGCGTATGCAAACTAGGGTTTGCTGAAGCATGGGGTATGAAATATATGATCTGATCTGCTCTGTTTTAGCTATCTGTTGTTGATGTTTGACTGTTCTTAAATGTATGGAGAGGGTCCAGTCTGAAAATATGATGAAACGTGGTCTGCAAGTTGTGTTCTATTGAAGTTGTTGGATCCGGTGTGAAAATTGATGAAACGTGGTCCATAGAGGTGCTGGGGGTTGTAGCCTTCAGTCAGGGGGTTGTAGCTCCCTTCCAGGTGAGGCTGGTAAACGAGATTAGGGGGTCGTAGCTCCCTTCCAGGTGAGGCTGGTAAACAAGATCAGGGGGTCGTAGCTCCCTTCCAGGGGAGGCTGGTAAACGAGTCAGGGGGTTGGAGCTCCCTTCCAGGAAGGGCTGGTAAACGAGCGCAGGTGGGTGCCTGCGTGCTGGTAGGAGTCTGCACCAGCACATATGTTGTAAGATGTTTTCTCAATAATAAAATATTGAAGGCTGAGCAACGACAGCGGTGGTTTTCTCCCGACTTGGGTTTCCACCTAAAAATCCTGGTGTTCATGTGTGATACTTTGTGTGATGGTTTACTCTGTTCTTACTGTTCATGTTTACTGTTTATTAAACATCTGATGAATGAATGATGGAATGATTTAAGTGAAGAACTAATGACATAATTAGATATCTGTGTATACGCAAGTTTCATAAAGGGTATCCGTGTATATACGTGAGTCTGTTTCAGGAAAGTAGCGTATGGGTTTTAGAAGCAAGAAAAAGTAAAAGTTTTGAATATGCAGTAAATACTGATTCACCCCCCCTCTCAGTATTTTTCCCAACAATTGGTATCGGAGCAGGTCCTTCTGCAGAAGCTTGATCGCTTGAAGGAGATCCGTCACAATGGGAAGTCAAGAAGGAGTAATGTCTATAAAGCCACCTCTATTCAATGGAAGCAATCTGATATTCTGGAAGGTACGAACAAAAGCATATCTGCAAAGTCTTGGTGCGGATGTATGGGCAATCGTGGAAGAAGGTTATCAATACCCGGCAAGTATTCCTACTGATGTTGCTGAAAGAAAGAAGTATGAAATCAATGCCAAAGCAGTGAATGTCTTATTAGGAAGCATGTCTGAATCAGAATTTGCTAAAGTGATGCAGCTACATTCAGCAAAATAAATATGGGACAAAATCATTCTAAGCTATGAAGGAGACACAAAGGTAAAAAGTGCAAAACTACAAACTCTTAGAATTGAATATGAAAATTTGAAGATGCATAGTGATGAGAGTGTTGCCAGTTTCTTTCTTCGTCTGGATGATATTGTAAATCGAATGAGAAATTTGGGTGAAACCATAACTGATACTACTCTGGTGGAAAAGTCTTAAGATCCTTGACTTCAAAATTTGACTCTAAAGTTTCAGCTATTGAAGAAAGGCAAGATCTGCAAACTCTTACTATTGTTCAATTACATGGTATTCTGACTGCTTTTGAAATGAGGCAAGGAGGCCCTTCTCAAATCAAAGAAGCTGCTTTTAAGGCATCAGAAAAAGGAAAAGAAAAGGAAGTTGTCAAAGAATCCAGCTATATATCTGACGAAGAAGAAGAAGCAAATTTTGTGAGAAGACTTCAACTAGGTACCGGAAAGTTCAAAGGTAAGCTTCCTTTCAAATGTTTCAATTGTGGAAGAGTTGGTCATTATGCTGCAAAGTGTCCTTATAAAGAAACATCGGCTAAAGGAAAATAAGTAGCAAGAAGGAATAAGAATCGATCTAGCACAAGAAAAAGTTATTATACTAATGAAGACAGTGATGGATCATCTAATAGTGAGGAAGAATGTGAAGAAGACTTTAGACTTCTCATGGCTTTTGAACAAAGAGAAGAAAAGGATAATTTTGTGGATGCTCTAGAGGACAATGATTTTCTTGAAGAAAACAATCAACTCAAAGTAAGCCTAGAAGAAAAGAACATAATCATAGAGACTCTTGAAAATCAGCTTGAAGCAAAGGAAAAACGCATTGAGGAATTGGAGTGTGAAGTAGTAAGTCTAAGGAAAGATAATGAGAAAGTGAAGACTCTCAATCTTAGAGTTGCTAAAGGTTCAGAAACCTTAGATGAGATTATCAAGACACAACGGTCTCCTCTTATAAAAACAAGTCTTGGATATACTGGGGAATCTTCTCAGACTTCAGCACCAAACTATCTGAAAGCAGTCACAACTGGTTCTCTTCATTCAGCCACTCAGCAAGGGAACAAAGTATCTTTACAGGTAAAGCATGATCATCTCAAATCAAGGACCACTAACAGGGAGATCCCTCAAAGAAGCAACAACCAACAGGTAAATTCAAATAGAAGATTTCATGATCGCAGAAATTTCTACTTCAATGGACAATGTTTCTCATGTCACAATTTTGGTCATAAAGCTGTTCAATGTGTTGCATATAAAACCATCATGACAAGAGAAGCAAGAAAGAAAAGGATGAATATTGAACCAAAGAATAACATCTATAACAACTTTTCTCCTCTTCAAAACGAAGTTGAATGTACTTATTGCAATAACTTTGGTCATGAAGAATCTGAATGCAGGAGCAAGGTCCAGCCAAAAGAACATGTTCCCTCAAGCTCTAAAATATGGAAAAAGAAAGAAATATAGGTTGAAAATTGTGGGATAGCATTATTTGCAGAAGGTGAAGAAAATCAATGGTACATTGATAGTGGGTGCTCAAGACACATGACAGGTGACAAAAGCAAACTCCTTACATATAATTCTCTAGAAAAGGAAAAGAAAGTTACATTTGGAAATGATACTCCTGCTGTAATTAAAGGAAAAGGGTCAGTGTTTCTAAAAGAGAAGCTGAAGGCTAATGATGTCATGTATGTGGATGGATTAAGGCATAACCTATTAAGTGTAAGTCAAATGTGTGATCAAGGAACAGAAGTGGTCTTTAGTTCAAAAGAATGTGTGGTTCGTGATCTTGATACAGGTAAAAT
The DNA here is from genome assembly GCA_034641835.2 of Pinus albicaulis. Taxonomy (NCBI): domain Eukaryota; kingdom Viridiplantae; phylum Streptophyta; class Pinopsida; order Pinales; family Pinaceae; genus Pinus; species Pinus albicaulis. The sequence goes on along the minus strand of MU968435.1, from coordinate 48,951 downwards.
CATTATAAAAGGAAAAATAAATCCAAGCAACCTGTATGTACTGAACGGCATAGATCAATGTTACTTGAGCAAGTCTTCAGAAAATTGGCTATGGCATAGAAGGCTAGGGCATCTGAGCTTCTCTCAAATCAACAAAGCAAGCAGACTTCAAGCTATTCGTGGTCTTCCCAATATTAATCTACCAGAAAGTATCATATGCAAATCTTGTCAATTCGGTAAGCAGACCAGAGTACGATTTAATGCCAAAGAAGGATCATCAAGTGAGCCTCTTGAACTCATTCATACTGACATATGTGGACCTATGAGAAAAAATTCACCACGTGGGGAAGAATACTATATCTTATTTATTGATGATTACTCTAGAATGTGTTGGATCGGGCTCATTAAACACAAAGATGAAGCATTTGAAAAATTTCAAATCTTCAAAGCATTAGTTGAAAATGAATTAGATCTAAAAATCAAGTGTCTTAGATCTGATCAAGGAGGAGAATATACATCAAATGAATTCTTTGAATTTTGTGAAAAACATGGCATAAAAAGACAATTCTCTGTAGCAGGTACTCCACAAAAAAATGGCGTAGCAGAAAGAATGAATAGAACAATTCAACAAATGGCTAGAGCTATGCTCGATGATTCTGGAACTCCTGACATGTTCTGGGGAGAAGCAGCACATACAGCAGTTAACATTCTCAACAAGGCTCATGTTCGGGTAAATAGTGACAAAACTCCATATGAACTACGGTATGGTAATTCTCCATCTGTGAAGCATTTTAGAGATTTTGGAAGTAAATGCTTTATCAAAAATAATGATGAAAAGCTTGGCAAGTTTGAACCTAGATCAGATGAAGGGATATTTCTTGGTTACTCATCTTCAAGCAAAGCATACAAATGTTACAATAAAAGGCTTCGAAAGATTGTTGAATGTGTTGATGTTGTTATTGATGAGTCTCCTGCAGCTCCTAAAGAAGAAAAACAAACAACAAAAGAAGATGATGATGACCTATGTCCTTCTACATCAAATAGAAATGATATAGACAGTGGATCCAATGAAGAACCTGAAGATGATCTATTTGAAAAAGCTCCATCCAGATATGTTCAAAAGAATCATCCTGAATCTCAAATTTTGGGAGACAAGGAATCAGGTGTACGAACAAGGAGAACTCTTATGGGATCTTCTAGTCATCTGGCACTTCTATCCACAATTGAACCACACAATGTCAATCAAGCTAGCAAAGATGAATGTTGGAAGCAAGCCATGAATGAAGAGCTTGATCAAATTGAAAATAATGATACTTGGGAATTGGTACCAAGACCACATGATAAAAATGTCATCGGAACTAAATGGATTTTCAAGAACAAGTTAAATGAGAATGGGGATGTTGTAAGAAACAAAGCTAGATTGGTTTGCAAAGGGTATACTCAACAAGAAGGTATAGAATTTGAAGAAAATTTTTCTCCTGTAGCTAGACTTGAAGCCATAAGAATGTTTCTTGCTTTTTCAAGTTATCAACAAATCAAAGTTTATCAAATGGATGTTAAATCTGCTTTTCTTAATGGTGATCTAAAAGAAGAAGTATATATAGAACAACCGGAAGGATTCATTTTGGGAAATGATGAAAATCTTGTTTGTAGACTTAAAAAGGCTCTATATGGTCTCAAACAAGCTCCAAGGGCATGGTATTATCGTCTTGACAAATATCTTCATCAACAAGGATTTTCAAAGGGGTCTGCTGATAGCAACTTATACACAAAAGTTGAAAATAATAAACTATTGATTGTGGTTGTATATGTTGATGATATCATTTTTGGGAGTAACGAAGAATCTATGAGTCAAAAATTTGCTTCTGTCATGCAGCAAGAATTTGAAATGTCCTTACTTGGGGAACTAACATTCTTTCTTGGCTTGCAAGTGCATCAAACTGCAGATGGTATATTCCTATCACAAGAAAAATATCTTAAACAAATTCTGAAGAAGTATGGCATGGAAGAATGCAAACCTGTAAGTACACCAATGATAATCGGATGCAATCTCAGTTCTCATGATGATTCTCCCACGGTGAATCAACCAGAATACAGATCAATGATAGGAAGTCTACTTTATCTCACTGGGACTAGACCAGACATTATGCATGCAATTGGGATTGTTGGACGATTCCAAGCTAATCCAAAAGAGTCTCACCTTCAGGCTGTTAAAAGAATTTTCAAATATCTTCAAGGAACTCAAGACCTTGGTCTATGGTATCCAAAGAATGCTGATCTTACTCTTCATGCTTACACTGATGCAGATTGGGCTGGAAGTGTTGATGATAGGAAAAGCACTAGTGGTGGTGCATTCTATATGGGACCCCGGTTAGTATCTTGGTTTAGCAAGAAGCAAAATTCTATTGCCTTATCTACAGCAGAAGCAGAATATGTGGCTGCCGCATCTTGTTGCACTCAACTCCTTTGGATGATGCAAACCTTACAAGATTTTCAAATCAAATGTACACCTCCTGTCCCCATTAAGTGTGACAATACAAGTGCCATCGGTATTTCAAAGAATCATGTTATGCATTCGAAGACCAAGCACATTCCCATCAAGTATCACTTCTTACGTGAACAAGTGCTTGAGCAAAAGGTGAAGTTGGAGTATGTTCCCTCCAAAGAACAAGTTGCTGATATCTTTACCAAACCTCTGCCCAGGGAAGCGTTTGAGTATCTAAGACAGAAGCTAGGAGTGTTCTCTGCCAGTCAAAAGAACAAATCTGCATAAATTTAGAAGATGGCATTGGATACGCGGGTTTCATGAAACACAGTCGCGTATATACGCGAGTTCCTGCACAGAAAACCGCGTATGTCTGATTGCTGACAATTTTCTGTTTGGAGTCAGCTCTCTTCAGCACAGCTGCAGTGCTGTTTGGTGTCTCTGATACTGTTTGGTATCTCTGGTGGTGCTCCAGTTCTCATAATTCTTTTTCTAATGTTTTTATAAAGATGCCTTGATGATTTGTTGGTAAAAGTGTTCAGGATGCACAAACTAAGGGGGAGCCTTAGTCATATGAAAAGGATGCTTGGATGCACAGATTCAGGGGGAGCATTAGCATTGCTGAGTATAATGCATTGTTGGCATTATGATGGTTCTGAAATATGTTCTCTTTCTTGGGGACTTTCTGGTGTTGGTCATAAATGGTCATATTTATATTTTGGTGAAAAGGTCTTGTTGAGACCCATGATGTAAATTTGTAATATTCAGTCATGTAAAGGACTTGTCAAATTTGTAAACCCACTTGGTTGGGTAGCTGAGTCAAATTTTGTAAACCCACTTGGTTGGGTAGCTAAGTTGAAATGTGTAGACCCACTTGGTTGGGTACTTGAGTCTCATATGTAAAATCACTTGGATGGATATTTGATGTAAGTATGAGTCATTGGTGATAGGAAAGTCATAGAGTCTTGTACTTCATTGAAAAATATGTTTGAAGATTCAGCATGAACTCAGGGGGAGCTTGGTCACTTCAGTATATCTGCAGAACGCTTCTTCTGCATGTGGAGAAAAGGGGGAGAGTATGTTGGTTTTGATCCGCCCTTTTCCCTTGATGTCAAAGGGGGAGAGTGACATGGTGTTTGAATGGTGTCAAAAATGGAGAGAGTGACATGGTGTCATTGTATTCTTAATGTACTTATTTGTTGTGGTAACCAAACACCATCGTGGTTGCCATCAAGTCCAAAGGGGGAGATTGTTGGCAATATGATGCAGAGTGTTGTCCTTGATGGCAACCCACTGAATGAAGATGAAGACATGAGATTGTTGGCATGTGTTGTCCTTGATGGCAATACACCCGATGAAGTTATTCTTGACTTGATGGACTTGGTAAATGATGTAAATCTGATATGAAATGATGTTAGTTAGCAACATGATGCTGAGTGTTGTCATTGAATGGCAACCCACTTGATGAAGAAGATGGCAACTTCTTGATGAAGTTGTGCTTGAATATGTCTTGATGAACTAAATATGATGTATCTACAGTGAGTACAGAAGGCAATGAAGAAAGGAATTCAGTATGTGATAGATTTATGATGAAAAGAGTATGTCTCTAGGCATACGCGGATTTGCCTAAGGGAAGTCGCGTATGCACGCGGGAAAGAACGTGCCAAGTCGCGTATGGGAAAAAGCGCTCAAAAAGTGCAAAACCAGGGGTAACCACCATGGTATTGACCCATTGTATTGGGTTATGATTCGTCTAAACAACCCCGTCCAGGAATACCATTGGATGTAATGTGGTTTTGGCTCATGGTATTGAAAAAGGGTAAACCTATATAAAGAGAAGAAATTCATTGTGCAAAACATGAACGTTGGTGCAAGATGTCTGAGCTTGAATGAATACTTCTCTCTGGAGTATATCTGAATGGAAAGGGTTACAGTTGAATGAAAGATCTGAAAGTATGATGCACCAATGATGGAGTGATGAAGAAGGGGATCTAGATCTGTATTGTACTTGTATTTGCTAGATCTATTTATGGAATGATTAGATCTGAGATGAGGTGAACATCTGTCTGAAGTAAAGGGTAAAATCTGTGTGATGTATCTGTTCTGAAGAATTGCAATGACCTAAAATATCTGAAGAACCATATGCTAGTTCGTCGCAGAGGAAGCGCGTATATACGCGGCTTTGCTGAAGAGAAAGCGCGTATGCGCAGTGAAATTAGCTCTGTAATTTGTACAAAGGTATACGCAGGTTGATGTGGACTAAAGCGCGTATATACGCGACATCAGTAAAAGGAAAGCACGTATGCAAACTAGGGTTTGCTGAAGCATGGGGTATGAAATCTCTGATCTGATCTGCTCTGTTTTAGCTATCTGTTGTTGATGTTTGACTGTGCTTAAATGTATGGAGAGGGTCCAGTCTGAAAATATGATGAAACATGGCCTGCAAGTGTTGTTCTATTGAAGTTGTTGGATCCAGTGTGAAAATTGATGAAACGTGGTCCATAGAGGTGCTGAGGGTTGTAGCCTTCAGTCAGGGGGTTGTAGCTCCCTTCCAGGTGAGGCTGGTAAACGAGAGCAGGGGGTCGTAGCTCCCTTCCATGTGAGGCTGGTAAACGAGAGCAGGGGGTCGTAGCTCCCTTCCAGGAGAGGTTGGTAAACGAGTCAGGGGGTTGGAGCTCCCTTCCAGGAGAGGCTGGTAAACGAGCGCAGGTGGGTGCCTGCGTGCTGGTAGGAGTCTACACCAGCACATATGTTGTAAGATGTTTTCTCTATAATAAAATATTGAAGGCTGAGCAACGGCAGCGGTGGTTTTCTCCCGACTTGGGTTTCCACCTAAAAATCCTGGTGTTCATGTGTGATGCTTTGTGTGATGGTTTACTCTGTTCTTACTGTTCATGTTTACTATTTATTAAACATCTGATGAATGAATGATGGAATGATTTAAGTGAAGAACTAATGACATAATTAGATATCTGTGTATACGCGAGTTTCATAAAGGGTATCCGCGCATATACGCGAGTCTGTTTCAGGAAAGTAGCGTATGGGTTTTAGAGAGTGAAAAAGTAAAAAGTTTTGAATATGCAACAAATACCGATTCACCCCCTCTCAAGATTTTTAATTTTAGAACTACCTCCCCGTAGGAGTCATATAATATATACAATTGATAGACTTTGTCAGTTCTCATTTACTGAGTCACTGTAAACTTGAACAATCTGACAATAGAGAGACTTATATACATTGAAGTCATTACTATGATAAGAATTCGAAAAGAGAAATAACTCATTATTCCTTCAATCATATTACACCGACACAAAACAAATAATTAAATGCGAGGTAATAGGAGAAAATCCATCAAATAATAATCTGGAGATTCTTAGAAAATATTATGGAGTTATCAATAATATCAGAGATGAAAAATAAATACGTTCTGTATATAAATATCAAAATCTGAGCCCTCTTGGTCAATAGTCTTTTAAAAGACCACACTCTCACTCCAGAAACTAAACTATTCAAGGAATTTTATCATACGAATGAAAATCATTAATAGTCACAGTCTCTGACAGAGTCTAGAATTACAATAGATACTGTTTATGACCCTAAGAAATTTAACTATTCTGCACCAATGAGGTGGAATAATGCGACGAGAGGATGGCTTCTCTCCGCCCATGGGTATACCGACCTGAAACACCAAGAGCAGTAGAATTAGTGTCAAATGAAATGACGTATCTCCTGGCTCACCGAGGATGAAAATCGTATGGCGTCTACATTACCTATAGAACCACAGTCGTGACAGTGAGACTATGAATAGGGAAACTGATAAAAAAAATTCTATTAAGAATGGAAAGATTACCAAGAAATAAATAGCTACCTGGAAAAGGAGGCCCTCACTCCTTCCAAATGATTCTGCCATAGAAATAAAGGCATGATGTAAATAAATTGTAAACCAGGAGTTTAACAGTGGAATGAGAAAAACACTCTAACTAATAGTACAAGCAAATCGATTCTTACCTAAGGTAGGTATCGCTCACCGGAGAAGAGACTAGCGAAATCAACACACCATCGTTTCAGTCCCAAAGGACAAGCAGGAATATGCCCTATCAAGAAACGAAGGCTTATTGGTATCACGCATCGTTAGCCAGTCATCAAACAAAATAGACGAAGAGATGGCGGCATAAGTGCAGAAGGAAGAAATCAATAGATTTATAAGGGCAAGAAAATCCAATGCCAGGACTCCTTGTTAGTAAATAGAACTAGAGAACGAAATGGTGTAAACAAAAAAAGTCAGGTCAAATACTGTAACTTGAATGCATTACCATACTTAGAAATCATAACAACGTCACAAGTTAACACAGCGTAGGGCTTATACGATTCTACCTGCCTTGTGAGGCGTTGATAGAGGAATACGAAGCCTGGAATGTATAATGCCTCACGTCTCTAGCACGCAGAGGTTCAACACCATGAGTAGCGCAAAAACCAAATGAGGGCCGAAAGAACAGTCTCAAAAATTTAGTGCAAGATTTATACAAAAACCCCAATTACGAAACCCTAATGGGATAACGAAATCTTAGCCGTCCAAATGGAAAAACATCCATGGTGAGTCCACGGATCGAATGGACGGAATTTGCATTTAAACCAGTCATTTGACATTAAATTGACAAGCTATAAAATGAAGTTCACGGCACCTCTACTCGTGTTGCATGGATTGCCTAGGTTCCAGAATAGTCTCGCATGGCAATTGCCAATGCAAATGTGGATCCATAACACCTGAACGGGAATAAGATGAAATCCATCACAAACCAATACAATTAAATAGAGAACCTTACATAAGTTGACGTGGAGAGTTGATATGACGTCTCAATTCCCAAACCACATTAAATTGACTTTGCAAGGATGCAATACGTGGAATCCAAAGCTGAAGACGTCCATCTTTACATAACTTCCGACATAAACAACATGTACAACAAAGATATTCGATGACGTTGACACATACATTGTGAAAACCGTGGCTACAAACTCATTGAATAGCCATAAGATCGATATATGTATAGATATAAAACCATGTGAAATAAATCAAGCCAACGTTCATAAGCACTGGGTCTAGGACGCTGGTTTTATAACATGGGAGTATATTTGTTCATTAAATAATTTAAGGAATGCCATGATCGACGTGGATATAAAATTTCGAACCCCATTATATACATAATAGTATGGCTAATGCCAAACGATTCAATGGTATCAAAACGAATGTGATGTAGGTCGATAGGATCAACATTTTATAGGAAGTGGGTTAGTGATGAGAATCCACTATGGTTATAATACAAAGACCCTTTATACAAATTTGGTTGGAAATAAAATCAAATAGGTATTGATTTTTGATATATGGGTATAGGTATACACAATAAATCATATTGGGAGAAGAAATATGATTTAACAAGATAATAATAAAAATTATAATATGATATTCTTTGGCGGAATTATTCTTGAAATCTATAATGCAGAAAAAAAAAATGGGAGACAAATGGGAGATGTTACATTTATGAGTTCCCTTCAATAACTTCCTCTTGTGGGTTGTTTGATGAGTTTGGGCTGGACTAAGTTTCTACTGTTTGCACCTCCATAATCCATGCCTCTTTGCAAGTATGTAAATGTTCAAACAAAATTTTGTGAATAATATATGAATTTATGAAACTTGTATATGTTGCCATTATGATGTATGCATTTATCTTGATGGAAACCTACTTGCCTACTTGATGAGTTTCACATTGATGGAATATTCTTGATGTAGGGTGCATTATCAGCCTAGTTCAAGAGTGACAGAGTGATTGGTCAGAGGTATGAAATTCCGAGAAAAAATAATTATGAAGGTGAACATTTGAATAAATATACCCAGGTTCGGTGAAACAAATTCGCATACACATGTGCATATGAAGAAGAAAAGATGTGTATAGTTCACGCACTATAGTTTACTAAATACCAAGGGTCTTTAACATTGTATTAGCCCATAGTAATGCACATGTCAATGGATATTTTATCCCCTCAAAGAATAGCATCTACGTTACTGTGGTTTTGACCCATGGTATTGGCTAAGGACTATGCTATATAAGGAGATGAAAATCAAAGCGTTTGGGTGTGCATGTGAGAGGTTGAATGATGAATTCTTCAATCTAAAGTATGATTGTATGGTATGGGCTATTGATGAGTGGTTGATCTAAAATAAATGTGCATCGGGTAATACAATGATGAATCATGATCATTAGGCCTGAAATGACTATGTATTGTATGATATGCTTATGGGTTTAATAGATCTATGATTTGATGTGTGTTTATATATTTTAATGTCATGATCTTGGTATTTCTGAAGTTTTGAAGTGCAGCACAACTATATGTTAAAAATTGTAGAAGTGTACGCAGGTTTGTCTCTCGTAAGACGCGTACACACACGAATACTCTTCTGAGTAGTAGCATATTGATTTTGCAGTATGGGTAGATCTGTACACGAGTTTCATTTCTGAAAAAATTTTATACACATGGAAGAGATTTATGATAAGCGTGTATGGAAGCTAGGGTTTTTGTTGAAAATTTGTCTAGTCGACCTAATCAATCATGTTGTATTTCTTTTGTCTGTCAATGGATTCTTCATGTTGATCTGGACTTAATAGTGATGTCTGAAGTTGAATTGATTGAGTATTGATTTGTTGAAGAATGTCCATGATGTGACTAACTATATGAGGTTCAAAGATTTATGATCTGAGAAAATGATTCAGTATGTCTCTGTGCAATTCTTTTTCTGGTTTATATTGTCAGTAGTTCATAATTTGGTATGTTGAGATACGTAGGCATGTCTCATTCATGAAAAGCATGTATACACACAATTTTGTTTAATCAAATTCACATACATATTTTTTCATATGATTGATCATGGTTGCAGTTGATTCAATAGGTTGATGGAGTGTTTTGGGTTCAATACTGATCTCTAGGTTACAATGATCTCGTAGTTTTGAATGTTTAAGAAGAGGTTGGTTGATTTGAGTTGGTGATTGGTTGAGTAATTGTTTGGTTCAGTGGCCGTTTGATTCGTATTTTTAGTAATTGGTTGAGTGATTTGGTACAGTGATCAGTTTTAGTTTTGATATATGGTATTGGGCTTAAATGATGGTAGTGGGTCAAGTCTGAAAATTTGATGAAAAGTGTCCTACAAGTTGTGATGTGTTTAAGTAGATGGATTCAGTGTGAAAATTTATGAAACGTAGGTCCACGATGGTGCTGAGGGGTGGAGCCTTTAGTGAGGAAGTCAAAGCTTCCTTCCAGTAATAGTTGGTGATGAGATTAGGGGGTTGGAGCTACCTTCTAGTGGGTGTTGGTAAACAAGATCCAGGGGTTCGAACTCCCTTCCAGTGGGTGCTAGAGAATGAGTGAAGGTTGTAGCCTTTTGTAGGTGGGTGCCTGCATGCTCGTCTCAGTCTAAATTAGCACATGATTGTAAGATTTTTTTATAATAATAAAATTGAAGACAAAGACCACAACAATGGTGGTGTTCTTCCACATTGGGTTTCCACCTTAAATACTAGTGTTTCTGTGTGTTTCTTATGCGTGATATTTAAATTTGTTCTTACTGCACATGTTTACTTCTTATCAAATGTATGATGAATCATCGATGCACTAATTTAAGTTAAACAAATGAAGAATTAAATGAAATATAAGTTCACTAAATATACGTTAGTTGTCTGAATAACGGTCGCGTACATACGCATGTTTACTTCAGTAAAGTGACGTACAAAAATGAGAGTAAGAAAAGAAAAAATTTATGTATGTTTTAAAACATTCATTCAGCCCTCTTAGTATTTTTCCTAACAATATGTACATGCAACTTACTTTGTTTTTATAAAAGTTTGTATATTTTAGTTTATTAATTTAAATATTAATATATTTGTTAATTGAAATTATGTGAATATTATTTAATTTTATTTTAATAATTTTAATTTTAAATATTATGAATATAATAATGTAATTATATTACATTTAATTAAAATGGCTAAACCCAAAATCATTTAATTCAAGCACTTAAATATATTGTAAATAATTTGTACATTGTAATAATTTATAATACATTGTACACTACTCTTGTAAAAATATTAATGTAATACAATATATTTATTTATTATTATTAATATATAATACTTATAAAATATAAAACAAAAAACCTAAATATATTTAAAAGTGTTAGAAAACTTAAGTAATATATATAATATGTTAAAATACGTTAGCTATTATTGTAAATATAACACAGGTTGTAAAAATTAATATTGGACGAAAAATAACAACTAATCGATAAAATTACTATGCCACATAATAAAGCAACATATCAATTACTGTGTCATGAAAGTGGGATTAATTAACACAGACGAAAACGTAAGAAACAGAAAACACCTGTTGCTTCAGTTTGGGGCACTACAGGTGAATGAATCAGAGTAACTCGTGAACTATTAAATGACGATTTTGTTGCCTCCAGCCAAATGAGTTTGCATATCGAAAACGATGAATTTCATCAAGTAACAAATCACAAAAAATCATTATCCGTTTCAATATTGTTACCACAAAATCTAATCAAGTTTCTAGTGCACGTAAGTGGATCTCAGTAAAAGGCACGCACAAATCATGCATTCGGTCACAACGGAGCCATTAGTCAATAATCTATTGGCAATGGAAAACTAGTCGCAGTAGGCCTAATCCCCGGGAATTAGTGTTGAACTGTTTATGATTTAAATCCACGAAAAAACTGTTGCGGAACCAAATCAGTTATGCCAATCAAGGGAAGATTGGAATTGAATTCGATTGTATAACCAATCCATAACGATTGATTTGCTAATTTGGATTGAGGAAATTCAAGGATCAGAAGTGGCCTGTAGCTCGAGTGTCTACACAAAGGGAGCGTAGGATCTGATATTTGTGGGAGATTCGAATCCAGGAAGGGAGGAGAGACTCGAGAAATAATGAGAAGAAAATGCTACGGAGTAAACTCTGTTTTCATGTAATATTGTTAGATCTCCAATTTTGTATAGAAGCTTTTTGGCATTATTTTCAAAATACTTTTGAAGGAGTTTAAGATATGAAAACTGAATGTATATGTAGATAAAAGTATTTTTGGAAAAATCACATCATTAGGATTAGGTTGAGCAGCCAATGTGGTTCATCCCTAGGACAAGGTGGAAAGACTAATAGATCTTGGTAAATAAATAGTGGAGATGCATCATTGCCCGTAATTAACCATTGAGACCTAGCCGTTAAGACTAGCTGTTAAGAACTAGCCATTAAAAAGTTAGTTAATAAATTAATTAAATTTTTATTATAACAAAAGGGTTAATAAATTATTAAGTAATTAAAATGGGTAGTAGGGAGGGAAAAAAAATTTAGTTTAAAATAAAATAATTACCTAATTAATTATTAATAAAATCAATAAATTAATTAATTAAAATAAAACTAAAGGACGTAAGAAGGAATTAGCGAGCCGGAAATTTTTATAACTAAATAAATAAGAAAATTAAATAAATTAATTTAAAGTTTTTAAGAAGGGGTTTATAAATAAATATAATAGGTAATAAAATAAAATAATAGGGGAGGGGGTAAAATTTTTGCTTGATAAAACTAAATAAATAATTTATTTAGTTATTGGATCAAATAAATTAATAAATACAAAATAATAAATAAACAGAAAGATCCAATAAAAAAAAAGGCAAAGAGATCTAAGAAGGCACAAGGGACTGGTAAAAATTTATAAAAATAGATAAATAAGTAAATAAATAAATAATAAAAATAAATAAATAAATATAAATAATAAAAATTACAAGGCGAGAACGGGGGACCTACTCTTACTTAATTTCCAACCATCATCGCGGTTGAGATTCTTAGTATGTCACTCAATTTCAATCACCTCCTTTAATTTCCTATGGTGAAAGTGATCTACCTTAGCAATGACCTTAGAGTCTTGAATACAACCATGGTGGCATGATTTTTCCACATGTCCAGCAAGAGCTGAGGTATGGGACTGATTATGCCTAATATCCGCAGCATGCTCCCTGATTCTCTACCTAATGGATCGACCTGTTTCTCCTATATAGGGAATTCCACAAGAACAAAGAATCACGTAAACCCCTTTCATGTCCTTAGGGTCGATAAGGTCTTTAACATACCTAGGAGAATTTGTAATAGTGCATAGAGGTTTGAAAGAAGACGAGATATTATTTCTTCGAAAGACATGGGTAATTTTGTCCGTTGTCCCCTGGATAAAAGGGAGATGGACCTTGGAAATAGGATCCACCAGAGTAGATTTTCCACTCAATCCTTTATATGCTTTCTGAAAGGTTTTAAGACCTTGAGATCTACTGTAACCATTATTTTCAAAAACGTTAAGAAGATGGGACTTCTCTGATTCCAAGGATTTGTCATTAGAGATTCTAAGGACACGAGTCGCAAGAGTACATAGGACACCAAATTTCTGAGCAGGAAAATGATGGGACCTGGCATGAAGATACTGTTCCATGTGAGTCTTTTTGCGAAAAAACTGGTGAGAAATGGAACCATCCTCATTCCTTGAGAGAAGGATATCAAGGAAAGGGAGCCAACCATCAACCTCTACTTCCATCGTGAACTTGATGGAATCAGAAAGCGAATTCAGGTGTCCAAGGAACAGATCTAATTTCCCCCGACCATGGAGCTATATGACACAAGTATCATCCATGAACCTATTCCACTTCTTAGGGCATAATTTAGCAGAGGTCGGGGCCTTAGATTCAAAATCCTCCATAAACAAGTTAGCAACAATGAGGGAAAGAAGGGAGCCCATCGCAACACCACAGGTTTGCTCGTGAGACTCACCTTGAAAACTGAAGAAATTCAAGGTGAGACAGAGGCTAACCAATTTAGAGGTGTTCTCATTGGAGATCCATTTAATGACATCAACGACTTATTTGATGGGTATTTTGGTGAATAAGGACAGAACATCAAAGCTAAATAAAATATCACCAGGCTCCAAGTTGATGTTCTTCCACTCATTGATAAATGAAACTGAGTCCTTCACAAAGGAATCAGTTTGACCTACAAGGGGCTTGAGCTTCTGGGCCAAGAATTTGGCCAAATGATAAGAGGGACCACCAATTGTTTTAACAATAGGTCTTAAGGGGGGCCCCGGTTTATGAATCTTTGGGAGAGATAAGATCTGGGAGGTAAGGGGATTGCTTTCAATAAAATTATTAGCAAGAGGATTAAGAGAAGAATTAGATTTAATGGCAAGGGAAACATCCCTACACACTGATCTAAGGGGATTCTTATTAAGCTTTACATAACTACCACTATTGGAAAGATGGTCGACTGTTCAGTCCCTATATTAATAGTATAGTCCCTTATTATGTTAGTGTAGCCCCCCTTATTGTTATTGTTGTACCCCTGTAACCCCCATATTGTTATTATTGTGCCCTTACATTATTAATGTTAGGTCGGTTAGGATTACATTGTGGCCCCATGGACTCCTATATATAAAAAAGAGGTTTTGTCATTCGTATCATCCAAGAATTGTTCATTCATGTAATGTATTGGAGGTTTACCCCTCGAAGTGGCTTATTTCTAAGCTGTTGATATCTCTTTTCTTCAATTTTTGGAGCTGGCTTCACAACATTTGGTATCATAGGTTTGGATTCTAGGGTTTTCGCTGCTCCAAAACGGGCATCTCGAAAATTTGACTATAAATTGTTTTATACAAAGGTTCAGAAGCTGAAATTTTTAGAGTGTGAAGCCGAAATCCTGAGGAACATGGTCGCAAAATTTCAGAGCTTCGTTCACAATATTTTCGGAGATATGATCTATGGAAGTTAGGGATTTTTGCAGGCTCCTGAATTTAACCTAAACAGGTCATTGTGGAATTTTCACTATAAAAAGTTTTCTACGAAGTGTCAGAAGCTAAAATGTTTAGAGAACGAAGCCAAAATCCTAAGGAACATCTTCGAAAAATTTCAGAGCTTGGTTCACAATATTTTTAGAGATATGATCTGTGGAAATTAGGTCTTTTTTAGGCTCCCGGATTTCATCTCAAAGAGGTTATCGTGGGAAAAGCTTCATCAATCTCTCTCTGAGCATCAGATTGGAATGTTGTAAAAGGTGGCCACAAGTACACAAACTTTAGTTTCTTGTCTATTAATTTCAGAGCCAAAGGAGGAAACAGTGGCACGTGGAAAATCATACAAGTTTTCTCTACTGAACCAATCCATAATTAGGTTATTGTGAGATATTGGACATAATGTTGTCTTGAAGAATCCAAATCAGGTCAGACCGATGGCATTAAAAAGAGAATTTAGAGGGATAACATAGGACCAAATTTCAGATATTGAAGATCTAAAATCATAGAGATAATTTAGTTTCAATATCGAGCTCCTCAAAAGCAAGAAAAATGTGTGTATTTGGTTTTTAAAATTCCATAAGATTTGTTTGAAAAATCAGTTTGAAGTGATTCCAAGGGCATATTTTAGAATTTTTATCAGTATTGGGTTCTATAATGCCTCCAAAAAATAATTCCATACCCATTAATCCCTAAAAAATCTATATTATGACACATGGAGAGGAAGAATTGCAGTATGAGATATCAAAATTGCGGTACCAAGTGCAACAAATTTCGATCTTACGAAGAGAAACTGAAGATGACATAGATGGTTGAAAAGTAGAAATGGAGGCTATGTTGGATGGTTTGAATAATGAAATAATATCTAATATGGATGATAAATTAGTGTAAGATAACATTGAGCATCAACAACAAGTTCTCCAACTCTCAAAGGATAACCTAAATTTGGTGCAGAATCTAATGAAGTAACATGAA
>MU968435.1:0-33528 GCA_034641835.2 Pinus albicaulis | reverse complement strand
TCAACATCACATCGAAACAATCACAAAAATAAGAACTCGAAAAGTATGATAAATTTCAGAGCATCTCAATAAGTGGAAGAACTTTCCTATAAAATATTCCACATGGGAGGATGCGAATTTTATACAAAAGCATCAAGAAATAATAAAGCATTGAAGAGAACACTTGTTTGAAGGAGAGGGGCATGGTAAGTCCCTATATTAATAGTATAGTCCCTTATTATGTTAGTGTAGCCCACTTTATTGTTATTGTGGTACCCCTATAACCCCCATATTGTTATTATTGTGCCGTTACATTATTAACGTTAGGTCGACTAGGATTACATTATGGCCCCACTAGGATTACATTGTGGCCCCATGGACTCCTATATATAGAACGGAAGTTTTGTCAATTGTATCATCCAATAATTGTTCATTCATGTAATGTATTAGAGGTTTCCCCCTTGAAGTGGCTTTTTCTAAGGCATTGATATCTCTTTTCTTCTATTTTTGAAGTTGGTTTGACAACATCAACCATCTTGCTAACATATTCAGACTTATCCATAATGACAATGACCCCACCCTTGTCGGCCTTAAGAGTGACAATTTCAAGGTTGTCCCTTAGGGTCTTGAGGGCAAGAAACTCAGGCTTACTCAAGTTTCTCTGAGGATGCTTAGCCTTCCTAAGAATAATAGATAAATCCTGCCTAATGGTATCCTTAAGAATATCAGGGAGATCCTTGATGCCATATTTGAGGCTACAAATAATTTCATCATTTGGGGTCTTCTTCGGGGCAAGGGAAAAATTAAGCCCTCTATTAAGAATACTGAAAATTAAAGGATCAAAAGAAAAACTAGAAATATTCACAACATTTTTATTAGAAACCCCATTATTATTTTTATTATTATCATCATCTAACATATTTTTATTAACAATGCTACTTAGATTATTTTTGTTAGTTATATAATTATTCCTATTGTATAATAATGAATTATTATTAAAAATCTTGTCACTAATATTATTGTTTATTACTGAAAGGTTATTATTAATAAAGTTAGGGTTAATTAAATTTTTTTATTAAGGGAACCTATACCTACCAAGCCCGAAGACCAATGGAGCCACCATCACCTTTAAGCTTCAGTGCATCGAGAACAGCAGCAGACTTAGCCAAATCTTCAACGCGAGCGATGGGTACATCCGCCTTGACCGCAAAGGGGCTGCCAGGGGTAGCAACAAAGCCACAACTTGACAGTGACTACATCTGCGAAAGGGTAAAAGGTGCAGATTCAGGACCCGAATGGAACAACGTAGGGTGCAACGAGGGAGTAGCCCCAACATCAGATAGCTACATGAGATTGGCCATAGCCCAGGTTGAACAAAACGAAGGAGAAAAGCCATTCATTGTTGAACCATCAACATTAACCGAGAATGTCGTTAAGTTGCTAGGGGTATTGCATGTTGTCAAGTTGCTGGGGATATCGATCTTACAGGCTGCTGAGTTGCTGAGGATCTTACAAGCTGAAAAACTGGGAACTGAGAGAGGAACATTTAAATCCAATGCTGAATCAAAAACGCTGTTGCTTCTAGAGGGAGACTTGGAAACAGATGAATGCTTATCTACCAGCACCGTCGAGATCACTCTGCTAGCGATGCGGGATGCCAAGGGAGTTCGAAAGAGGGTTGCGACGAGTGGAGGATGAGATAACGTTAATATTAATAACTTTAACGTCACTTCCTCTTCAAGAATTTTCTCCCACCCGTGAGACTTTAGAAGATAAAACCCCATCAAAATATTCCACATATAAGCAAGGAATTATCATTGGAGAGATCTGATTGGAGAGAAAAAATATTGCGTGCAATAAAATCCAAATCACTCCTAAGTTGGATGGTTTGAAGGATCAAATAATAGCTAATATGGATCATAAATTAGTGGAAGATCACATCGAGCATCAACAACAAGTTCTCCAACTCTCAAAGGATAACCTAACTTTGGTGCAGAATCTAATGAAACAACAGGAAGATCAACATCACATCGAAACGAGCTGCAGACAAGAACTTGACAAGTATAGATCAATTTTAGAGTATCTCAATGAGTGGAAGACTCCTATAAAATATTCCACATGGGAGGATGAGAATTTTATACGAAGCATCGAGAAATAATAAAGCATTAAAGACAACACTTGTTTGAAGGGGAGGGCATGGTAAGTCCTATATTAATAGTATAGTCCATAGTATGTTAGTGTAGCCACCCTTGTTGTTATTGTGGTACCCCTATAACCCCCATATTGTTATTATTGTGCCGTTACATTATTAACGTTAGGTCGACTAGGATTACATTATGGCCCCACTAGGATTACATTGTGG
The DNA here is from genome assembly GCA_034641835.2 of Pinus albicaulis. Taxonomy (NCBI): domain Eukaryota; kingdom Viridiplantae; phylum Streptophyta; class Pinopsida; order Pinales; family Pinaceae; genus Pinus; species Pinus albicaulis. The sequence continues at coordinate 31,187 of MU968435.1, read as the reverse complement.
CCCCATGGACTCCTATATATAGAACGGAAGTTTTGTCAATTGTATCATCCAATAATTGTTCATTCATGTAATGTATTAGAGGTTTCCCCCTTGAAGTGGCTTTTTCTAAGGCATTGATATCTCTTTTCTTCTATTTTTGAAGTTGGTTTGACAACATCAACCATCTTGCTAACATATTCAGACTTATCCATAATGACAATGACCCCACCCTTGTCGGCCTTAAGAGTGACAATTTCAAGGTTGTCCCTTAGGGTCTTGAGGGCAAGAAACTCAGGCTTACTCAAGTTTCTCTGAGGATGCTTAGCCTTCCTAAGAATAATAGATAAATCCTGCCTAATGGTATCCTTAAGAATATCAGGGAGATCCTTGATGCCATATTTGAGGCTACAAATAATTTCATCATTTGGGGTCTTCTTCGGGGCAAGGGAAAAATTAAGCCCTCTATTAAGAATACTGAAAATTAAAGGATCAAAAGAAAAACTAGAAATATTCACAACATTTTTATTAGAAACCCCATTATTATTTTTATTATTATCATCATCTAACATATTTTTATTAACAATGCTACTTAGATTATTTTTGTTAGTTATATAATTATTCCTATTGTATAATAATGAATTATTATTAAAAATCTTGTCACTAATATTATTGTTTATTACTGAAAGGTTATTATTAATAAAGTTAGGGTTAATTAAATTTTTTTATTAAGGGAACCTATACCTACCAAGCCCGAAGACCAATGGAGCCACCATCACCTTTAAGCTTCAGTGCATCGAGAACAGCAGCAGACTTAGCCAAATCTTCAACGCGAGCGATGGGTACATCCGCCTTGACCGCAAAGGGGCTGCCAGGGGTAGCAACAAAGCCACAACTTGACAGTGACTACATCTGCGAAAGGGTAAAAGGTGCAGATTCAGGACCCGAATGGAACAACGTAGGGTGCAACGAGGGAGTAGCCCCAACATCAGATAGCTACATGAGATTGGCCATAGCCCAGGTTGAACAAAACGAAGGAGAAAAGCCATTCATTGTTGAACCATCAACATTAACCGAGAATGTCGTTAAGTTGCTAGGGGTATTGCATGTTGTCAAGTTGCTGGGGATATCGATCTTACAGGCTGCTGAGTTGCTGAGGATCTTACAAGCTGAAAAACTGGGAACTGAGAGAGGAACATTTAAATCCAATGCTGAATCAAAAACGCTGTTGCTTCTAGAGGGAGACTTGGAAACAGATGAATGCTTATCTACCCAAGCACTGAGTGCCGAGATCTGTGCACTGCTGATGCAGGACCGTCCAAGGTTCGAATAGGTTACGACGGCTGGAGGATAAGATAACGTCAGTTTTTGAAACATTAACGCATGCTTCCTCTTCAAAATTTCCTCCACCCACAGAGCTTTAGAAGACAAAACCCCATCTAAAATATTCCAGAGATAACTGGAAATACCATTGGAGAGATCCAATTGGAGAGAAAAAATCTTACGTGTAATAAAATCCAAATCACTCCTTAATTTACCAATTTCTGACCTGACCAAAGGGAGACTAGCCTTAAGAAAAATATTCTTTAAGTATGAGGGGTTTACGTAGTGCATTCTATTAGATGTCTTTTTTGGGATTCAACTGCGTTAAGTAAGTCATTCATCTATGACCATTTCCATGAGAGGTAGTTGTAATTGACTAATTTCTCATGATTTTTGAATAGTCCACTTAACACTCATTACATCGTGTGATGCTTACAGGGGTGAAGAAGTGGGATTGAAACTAGTGAAATGAATCACATAGCGTCAATCATCACTTCTAGGGCTTCCACCCGGTAACTAGGACTTCCCGGGAGGTCACCCATCCCAAAACTCCTTTTGCTCAAGCATGCTTAACTGTGGGGTTTTTCCCCACAATCAAGCCCATTTGCAAAACCTTATCAAGTATTGTTCCTTAAGAAAATATTGTTGTTTTTAGAGAAATTAAGAGGGTGGGAAACACGAGCAAAAACCGGAATCAATGATGCATCTCTACAGCACTTAAAGAGCATGAGATCATATTTCTTTTTAGCCACTTGTAATTGTGCTCGCTCAAACCGATGAGCCTTATCAACCATTTCCCTTTTGTGTAGGGTAATAATGTTAGATCAAAGACTTTTGTGATCCATAATGTAGATAAAAGTACTTTCGAAAAAATCACATCATTAGGATTAGGTCAACGTTTCGAACCAGCTAATGTGGTTCATCCTCAAGACAAGGTGGAGAGATTAATCGATCTCGGTAAATAAATAGTGAAGATGCATCATTGCCTGGAATAAGTCGTTGAGACCTAGTCGTTAAGACTAGCTGTTAAGAACTAGCCGTTAGAAAGTAAGTTAATAAATTAATTAATTTTTTATTATAACAAATGGGTTAAAAAATTATTATGTAATTAAAATGGGCAATAGGGTGGGGAAATTTTTTTATTTTAAAATATAAGTAATTACTTAATTAATTGTTAATAAAATTAATTAATTAATTAATTAAAATAAAACTAAGGGACCTAAGAAGGAAGGGGGAGGGAAAAATTTTTATAACTAAAATTTTTAAGGGGTTTATAAATAAATATAATAAGTATTAAAATAAAATAATAGGGGAGGGGGTAAAATTTTTCCTTGATAAAGCTAAATAAATAATTTATTTAATTATTGGCTCAAATAAATTAATAAATATAAAATAATAAATAAACAAAATGATCCAATAAAAATAGTAAAAAAAAAATGCAAAGAGATCTAAGAAGGCACAAGGGAGGGGAAAAATTTATAAAAATAAATAAATAAAAAATAAAAATAAATAAATAAATAAATATAAATAACAAAAATTACAAGGCGAGAACCGGGGCCCAACTCTTACTTAATTTCTAACCATCATCGCGGTTGAGATTCTTAGTATGTTGCTCAATTTCGATCGCCTCCCTTAATTTCCTATGGTGAAAGTGATCTACCTTATCAACGACCTTAGGGTCTTCAATACAAACATGGTGGCACGATTTTTCCACATGTTCAGCAAGAGTTGAGGTACAGGACCGATTATGCCTAATATCCGCAGCATGCTCCCTGATTCTCTGCCTAATGGATCAACATGTTTCTCCTATATAGGGAGTTCCACAAGAACAGGGAATCATGTAAACCCCTTTCATGTCCTTAGGGTCGATAGGGTCTTTAACAGACCTAAGAGAATTTCTAATAGTGCAGAGAGGTTTGAAAGAAGCCGAGATATTATTTCTTCGAAGGATGTGGAAAATTTTGTCTATTGTCCCCTGGATAAAAGGGAGATGGACCTTGGAAATATTATCCACCCAAGTAGGATTTCCACTCAATCCTTTATATGCTTTCTGAAAGCCTTTAAGACCTTGAGATCTACTGTAACCATTATTTTCAAAAACATCAAGAAGATGGGACTTCTCTGATTCCAAGGAGTTGTCGTCAAAGATTCTAAGGGCATGAGTTGCAAGAGTATACAGAACACCAAATTTCTAAGAAGGAAAATGATGGGACCCAACATGAAGATATAGTTCCGTGTGAGTCTTTTTCCGAAATTGGATTCTATTACAAGCCTCATTTTTCTTTCACTTTTGTACGAATTTATGAAATTGTATAGTTTTAGTGGCTTAAGGCAATTTTTGGTTAAATTCTTTACCAATTAGTATAAAAATAATCAATTGAAGATTTTTTTTAATGCTTATTGTTATTATGTTGAAGCTATGTTTTGCACCCTAGCAGGGTTTATATCAAGGCTAAAACCCAGTTCATGAAAACTAATCTGTGGCAATAAATAATTATTTATTTGTAGCTTGTAGATTTGTGTTCCTAAATCTCATGTCTTGTAGATAGAACTATTTCCCTTACACCACATAAAACTTCAAATGAACTCATACAAAATTTGGACCAACACATATCTAAAAAAAGGTTTTAGTAACTAATTATTTAAATTATTTTTCTACATATTTGATTAAATAACTTATGAGTCATTGAACTATTTTAATGACATAGAAATTCATCTTGATTTTAGATCTAATTCTAGTTCCTCCTCTTATCTTTTAGATAATTTTCTCTTGAGTAAGAGTAAAGCTATCTTTCTTCTATTCAAGATAGATTTTTCTTTCTTTATTACATCTTAGAATAGTTTTGTATCTACATTTATATCTTTTCATAAAGTCCCCTCTTAAAAATAAAAATAGATGGTAATGGTTTGATTAAGCCCTCAAGTAGCTCAAAGATTACGTTGATCTAGATCTTTAATCTATATCATTAAAATATCAATATAAAAAGTATTGTATATTTTGTATATAAATTTGTCCCTTTTTACTTCATAATATTCAACATTTTTCATTTAGAGATTTATCTATTTTTTTTTTCTTTCTAAGATTAATTTTAATCTTCAATTTAGAATTAAAGTAAATAAATTTATTTTCACATAAAATTTACATTTACATTGTGTAAAATAATAATAACATTAGATATGATCGCATGTAATATAAAAGAAAAAAAAATACGATTAACTTTTAGTTTCTTAATATTAATAGATATTATTATAAAAATAGTGTAGTATTAGAATTAATATTGAAATAATTATAATATTTCTTTGTGATATTAATATAATAATAAGATTAATAAATGGTTTAGCATAGAATGGTTAGTTAATGTAGCTTATATGTTATATTAGATTTATCAATTACATATAGAATATATTAACAGATGATTAATGTAGATTAATAACTAACATTAGTATAGCTAAAATAACTTTAGCATTAAGTTAGTACTAACATCTCTTTAAAATAGTATTGCATAGGGTTAATAATTATTGTTATCTTGACATCTTATAAGTAGAATTAGATTAGAATAACACTTAGATTAGGATAGATTAGCTTTAGGTTAGTCCTAGGTGACAGGGAAACTAGACCCATAACGAGTCAGAATCGCCAACTTCAACGGAAAAAGGGTATAATTGTGGCCTTGACTGGGTGGTCTCCCCTAATGTTGATGGAGGACATTTTTCCCATCAACATTTTTGGTGCTAGAAGGAGGGCCTCTACTAGTTGTTCCATGTGGATTCCTATTTTAACATTTTTAACTAGCTATGGTTCTTGTATGAATTCCTACTTTGGGTCACGCTTTTAGCTCATGAAAGCCTACTAGAAGCATATACAAAGAAAAAATGAATCCATATATGAATTTCAATGTGACGGTGATAGTTGCATTTCTATGTTAGATCATGTTGATTAGTTTATAAATAAAGTCAAATGTTTTAAGATCACTAAAGAAAACAAATTTTTCAAGTTATTTGCTCGTGCGCTTGAAGGAAGGATCCAGGATTGGTACAAGATGATACCAACCAAGTGCATTAACTCTTGGAATCAGTTCATGCAAGTGTTGTTAAGTCCCTATATTAATAGTGTAGTCCCTTATTATGTTAGTGTAGCCCTCCTTATTATTATTGTTTTACCAATGTAACCCCCATATTGTTATTATTTTTCCCTTACATTATTATTGTTAAGTCGGCTAGGATTACATTGTGGCCCCACTAGGATCACATTGTGGCCCCATGGACTCCTATATATAGAAAGGAGTTTTTGTCATTTGTATCATCCAAGAATTTTTCATTAATGTAATGTATTGGAGGTTGGCCCCTCGAATTTTCTTATTTATAAGACATTGATATCTCTTTTCTTCTATTTTTGGAGCTGGTTTCCCAACATTTGGTATCAGCGCTTGGGATTCTAGGGTTTCGCTGCTCCAAAAAGGTCATCGTGGAATTTTCTCTATAACTATTTTTCTATAAAGGTTCAGAAGCTAAAATTTTTAGACTGCAAATTCAAAATCTTGACGAACATCATCGCAAAATTTAAGAGCTTCGTTCGCAATATTTTTGGAGATATGATCTGTGGAAGTTAGGTCTATTTGCAGGCTCCTGAATTTCACTTAAACAGGTCATCGCTGAATTTTCACTAAAATTTTTTTTCTACAAAGGTTTAGAAGCTGAAATTTTTAGAGTGAAAAGCCTGAATCCTGAGGAACATCATCACAAAATTTTAGATCTTGGTTTGCAATATTTTCGGATATATGATATGTGAAATTTAGGTCTTTTTGCAGGCTACTAAATTTCACTTAAAAAGGTCATCGCGGAATGTTCGCTATAGAATTTTTTCTATGAAGGTTCAAAAGCTAAAAATTTTAGAGCACGAAGCTGAAATCTTGAGGAACAATGCCACAAAATTTTAGAGCTTGGTTCACAATAGTTTTGGAGATATGATCTGTAGAAGTTAGGACTTTTTTAGGCTCCCGAATTTCATCTCAAAGAGGTGATTTGTGGGAAAAGCTTCATAAATATCTCTCTGAGCATCGGATTATAATTCTGTAAAAAGTGATTGGAAGTACATGGACTGTAGTTTCCTGCCTATAAATTTTAGAGCCAAAGGAGAAAACAGTGACACGTGGCAAGTCATACAAGTTCACTCTACTGAACTAGTCCATAATTAGGTCATTGTGGGAGATTGGAAATAACTTTGTCTTGAAGAATCCAAATCAAGTCAAACCTGTGGCATTTTAAATAGCCTTCAGAGGTATACTACAAAGCCAAATTTTAGATATTGAGAATCTACAGGTATATAGATAAGTCAATTTCAATAGCAAGCTCCTCAAAAGCAAGAAAAAAGTGTGTATTTGGTTTTTAAAATTGCATAGCATTTGTTTGAAAAAACAGTTTGAAGTGATTCCAAGGGCATGTTTTAGAATTTTTATCAGTATTGGGTTCTATAATGCCTCCAAAAAATAATTCCATACCCATTAAGTCCTCAAAAAGCTATTCTATGACGCATGAAGAGGAAGCATTGTAGTATGAGATATCAAAATTATGGTACCATGTGCAACAAATTTTGATCATACGAAGAGCAACCAAAGATGATATAGATGGTTTAAAAGAAGAAATGGAGGCTAAGTTGGATGGTTTTAAGGATCAAATAATAGCTAATATGGATGATAAATTAGTGGAATGTCACATTGAGCATCAACAACAAGTTCTCCAACTCTCAAAGGATAAACTAACTTTGGTGCAGAATCTAATGAAACAACAGGAAGATCAACATCACATCCAAAGAAGTTCTGAAGTAGTCACAAACACAAGAACTCGACAAATCTGATAAATTTAAGATTATCTCAGCAAGTGGAAGAACTTTCCTGTAGAAGATTCCACATGGGAGGATGGTAATTTTATACAGAAGCATCAAGAAATAATCAAGCGTTGAGGACAACACTTGTTTGAAGGAGAGGGGCATGTTAAGTCCATATATTAATAGTGTAGTCCCTTATTATGTTAGTGTAGCCCCCCTTATTGTTATTTTTGTACTGATGTAACCCCCATATTGTTATTATTGTGCCCTTACATTATTTTTGTTAGGTCAGCTAGGATTACATTGTGGCCCCACTAGGATTACATTGTGGCCCCATGCACTCCTATATATAGAAAGGAGTTTTTTTCATTTGTATCATCCAAGAGTTGTTCATTAATGTAATGTATTGGAGGTTTCCACCTCAAAGTGGCTTATTTATAAGGCGGTGATATCTCTTTTCTTCCATTTTTGGAGCTGGTTTCACAACAAGTATTCTTTTTAGCTCATCACAATTATAACTATGAGAGATTGTTCTAAGTGCATTCACTCTTGGAATCACTTCATGCAAGTATTATTCTTAGTGCATCACAATTATAACTATGAGAAACTAATCTTAGAATTTTATAACTTGACAATCTATTAAGATGAAATTGTTAGTGAATTTTCCAATAGATTCATGTTATTTTGCTACAGATTTCTTCATGATGGCTTACCCCATAAGAAATTTTTAATTGAGAAATTTACTTATGTTGTTCAAGAACATAATGTATGAATTCATAATGAAAATAAAGATGAATCTCCATAAGTAAATCTTGATTATACAGTTATTTTTATTGAACACTCAAATGAAAATAATGATCTTCCTCAACCATCAACATAAGAAGAACATATTACATCTGAAAGTGTTTCTACTATATCTCCTTATGTTTGTGAGTCAAGTTCAATAGAATTGAATTATACACAACATCAAGATTTAAAAAAGAATAATGATGTTAATTCTTCTTCTAGAGATGATCTAGGATCTATTTTGAAAATAAATGACACATTAATAAAATAGGAAATTGAAAATGATGTTTTTGAGGGAAATTCCCTTCATTTTCTTTCTCGTTATCATTATTTGCAACCTAATCACTGTATGGGTCAACCTATTGGAATACTACCTAGTTCAAATCTTAAGAATGCAATATATCATGGAACTCAAGGGGTACCTTTAAATATTCAATTATTTATACTCATCAATTTTACGACATTCAAGATTATTGTAAACTATGGGACAATGATGTGATGTTTAAAAACTATCCCGATACTTATGATTTTAGATCATTTAATTGATTTTCTAAGCACAAACCTCCTTCCTTCTTTTCGGATTTGGATCATCAGTTTCTAATACAAGTTTTCAATGTCAATTATGAAAAACTTAAATATGATACTTGTTATGTTAAAGGCTTGTTGCAACCATCTAACGACTCTCTTGCTTCTGGGGACAATCAGGGGTATTTTGGTTTCCTTGATTGTTATGTACACATAATAGATAACTTTAATAATCCTTCTTATTTTTCTCTTTCCTATAATGATCAATATCTCATGGGGCATTGGGGGAAGATGGTTCTTTTAAAAATTTTAGGACAACTAACTGTAATATTTTCAGTCTTATACAGTCTTCAAAAGAAATACTTTATTGGTTTCTTAAAGGTGATCTTGCTAACCCTTTAGCTTGAACATATTTTGAGATATTTTATTTAGAATTTGATGACTCTTATAATATAAGGTTTTCTATTTATAGATTCCTTTCGTATTTATTCCTAGGAATTAATATGAATGTTGTATTTAGCATTTTTGTACATAGTTTAGTATTTGCTTCATCATTATTACTAATGTATGCAATGTGTATTTCTGTAGGGAATAAAATTATTTCTTGGTTTCATTGGAAATATGACTATACCTAATCATTTTCCTTCAAAAGTGTTAGAGTATAAATATATTTAGCTTAGTACTTTTATTTATTTATTTATGTATGTGTTGAAATAAAGAAATTATGATATTTAATGAATACAAATGAGTTTTTACCATTCATTAAGTTATCATCTTACTTATAACGGGTTATCATTCGCAAAGCTTATTATTTAATCATTATCATTATTTTACAATGCTAAGCCCCGTACTCTAAGATGTTAACTCTAATATAATGCTCATTTCTAATTTCTACACACATAATTACAATAGGATTGGAATTTACATTTTAAATTAAATTTTAATTAATAAAAGGAGCTCAGAAGACAAAATTTCAAATTTTTTCATACAATATCTTATCATTCATTTATTCATATCTCAAATTTATTATGTCTCCTTGAGAATCCTTGTAGTATTTCTTAGAATTTAGACCTAATTTTATGATATTCAATTTGTAAACTTGGAGGTAAATGTAACTTGTCTTTCCTATTTTTTATGTATATTCCTCATACAAGGATGTCAAAATTCACAACGTAATTTGGTATGCATTTCTCTCAAGTATGTATATATGTTGATATTCATTTATTCTTAGTTCCTTTCTTTTTTTCCTCTTTTAGTTATACTTTCTTATCCTTTCCTTCTCTCTTTTGCAACTTTTCATTGGTTCGAGGATTATTTTTTGCTAGAAAAAATAGTTGAGAACCAACAACCATCATATGGCATTTAGGAAGTTCCCTTTTCCTTATTTCTAATGTTTCTTATAGTCTTTTTTGAAACTGATTGTTAATATTATTCCTAAAAATTAATCTTTAAAGACTTGAAAATTAGTTTATAATAAATATTTATAAGAGAAAGAAATATCCTACAGATGCATCATAAATAGGTTATCGAATGAGCCTTATTAACAAATTACTTTACAATATGAATATTTAATTTTAACATAATAATCATTTTATACATTTTATGTTAATTTCTTTTATGTTATATTGTAAAATTTATCCTAGGGCTCATTCTCCTGATTGCTACTCTTCTAATTTTCTATCATTTGTTTCAATTTGGTCTTATTTTCTTTTCATTTCACTTTCCAATAAAATGGGGGAATATTTTTATTTCATTAAACTTAGCATAATCATAAGATTGGAATTTTATTCTCTATTATTTATAAACAAAACCTTATATTTAAGGAAACTTTCTCTCTAAGATGATGTCATTATGCCCATTTTCATCTTTCCTTACTAGTGAAGTCCCTAGTTTTGGTTCTTTGTGCTTAAGTATTTCTGTCATTTTCAAATGAACTATATTTTAACCCATTTTCAAGAGAGAAAAATAAATTTATCTACAGTTACTTAAGGTCATCAACTCTTGGGGAGAAATTCTAATGAAGTAAATATTAGTAACCTTAAAACATTTCACATCATCCCTCTCTCTTAAGGATCAATCTACCACCCCATCTATTAAGTAAATACTGTGAGATTAAAAATAATAATAGCTAAAATTAAAAACAAAAATGGTCAATTGAAGGATAGGAGGTCTCATCAAAAGCATACCTACCATGATCATAGGTTCTAACATTGTTACATTACCATTATTGGTCACTAATCCAAGGTAATGACTTTCAACTGCAAGGTTGAAGGACAAGAGGTCAAATCACGACCTGATTTATTCACTCTATTTCTATTGTCATTAATTGATTACCAAGCTAGGGCAATGATATTTAGTTGGTATCAAATATTTGTAGAAATTATCATCTAACTATGTATTTATGGCATAAAAAAGGGTTAAAAGGCATCCCCGCCGAGCCTATATACACCTGCTGGTAGCAATGACCATGCCTATGGTATAGAGGTTAATTTGACAATATCTTTTACTTGATTGCCTTGTTTACTTGGAAACTGATGGCCAATGAGGTTGATTTTTGTATATACAATTTTCTGGAATACAGTAAATTCATGGGGTAAATTGTTTAAGTTAATGAAAAATTATGGATATGATTTTTTTCTGTTAACAGTGCATGATAGAGATGAAACATCTAAGACATTTGAATTTTTCATTTCAAATAATTTAACTATGAGTCCTTAATTTTTACATGTTTCATATCTTTAAACTATTGATAATTGCTTCTTTCGAGTGAGTTGTAGTTTTTGTTGGACACAACCCCCATCATTTTTCAGCAAAATCATGAGGACCCTTCATTTTAATTTTTGAGAAAACTCCCTCTTTATTGGATTTTTTCATGTAACATGATTTCCTTGGATTTTATTGCTTCACTTTGGGAAATTTTAGTGGTTGATGACTTCTTTGATTACTATTTGTTGGCTTTTAATCTTCTTTCTTATGTTGCATCATGGCTATTAGTTTGGCTTCTGGGTTTGTTTACTATCCTCCATATTCATGATAGCACTGCTCACGTAAAGGTGATGTGGCGCCTATGATTGCCACAAAACCTTCTTATTTTGCTCTGGGCTTCACATGATGTGCATTTCCTCTGCATCGCTTGGCACATTTTACTTACTTGGAAAGTTTGTTTGTTTTCAATATTTTAACAATACACTTCAATAACTTCCTCTTTTAGGTTGTTTGATGATTTTGGTTGGACTGAGTATCTACACGACAAATTTATAGTCCATGCGCCTTCACAAGTATATAAACTATCAAACAACATTTTGTTAATAATATATACATTTATAAAACTTGTATACAGGTGAACCTTAATTTGTTTTATAGAATTAATAATGTAAATATATCAAATATAATTAAAAGAGCTAGAGCCCAAAATCATTTGATTCAAACACTTAAATATATTCTAAATAATTTGTAGAATATAACACAATGTAACACACTATTTTCACTATTAATATATATAATACTTATAAAATATAAAACTAAAACCTAAATATATTGTAAACGCATTGTGAAACTTAAGTAATATATATAATATGTTACAACAGATATATATTATTGTAAATACAAAAAATAAGTTGTAATATTAATATTGAATAAAAAGAACAACTAATCGCTAAACCAAACCTATATAACCCTTAGCCACACAACATATACCAATATTCATATAACTAGGGGTTTCACCCTTCATTTGACTCTAAAATTAAACTAACCACATATAATACTCCATAAGTGGCTCGACAAGTCATCACAACCATCAATATATTAATGCATATTGAATACCTCTTCAACGTTTACTGGAAAATGCAATGTGCCACATACTAAATTAACATATTAGTTACTATTTGATGAATGTGGTATTAATATTAATTGACAGAGACTAAAATGTAAGAAATGGAAAACAATTTTTTCTTCACTTTGGTGCGCTATAGGTAAATGCGTGGCAATATTCCATTAATTATTAAACTTCGATTTTTTTTCCTCCTCCCAAATGATTTTACATATCAAAAAGCATGAATTTCATCAAGTAACAAATAATTTTCTTGAAATACTTGTTGGTTTTCCCTTCTGTCAAAATAAACTTTTATTCTGGCTTTGTATTTTTGTGCTTTGTCCATTAGGAATTCCCAGATTTGATGAGCTTCTATAAGTTGCAAAATCCTTCTCTGAATGGGATTTTAATCATCAGTTTCATATTGTAAAAAATTCATAACAAAAGTGGCCAATTGTAATGGCATTACAACATTAGTACCATAAACAAGTTGAAAGGGAGAAACTCCAATTGATATCTTGTTACTCACCCTATCTGCCTAAAAAGCATGAACTATTTGAGTATCCCAATTTGTTTTATTTTTTGGCATCATATTCTTTATGATTCTTGCCAAGATTTTTTCCATGACTCAGCTAACCCATTACATTGGGGGTAATAAGATGTAGAATGAGTCAAATGAATGTTATATTTCTAACATAAATCGTTCATCTGGGCAGATTTAAAAGCCATTGCATTGTCAGCCACCAAATTTTGAGGGAAACCAAATCTAGACATAATATTTTCCAACGAAAATTTAATTATTATCATGTTAGTGCTCTTTCTGGTTGGAATGGCCTCAATCCACTTGGTGAAATAGTTTGTGGCTGTAAGAATTCCCCTGTACTATCCTGATCATGGCGATTGAATCTCACCAATGGTGTATAACCCCCAATGTTGGAAAGGAGCTTCTGCTAAAATAGGAATGAGAGGAAGTGGAAGCATATTTTGCTTACGGACAAAATTTTGACACTCAGTACAAGACATGAATTTAACAAAAAAATCAGAGAAAAGAGTCAGCGAATAATAGTTAGCTCTTAGAATTTTATTTGCGGTAGATTTCCAGTATAAATATCAACCACACAACCCTGCATATATCTCTGACATAACTTTCTATGACTCAGCTTCATTTACACATCTCAACAAAACTCCTACAAGGTCTTTCCAATAAATATGATTTTCCATTATGCAATACTTAACAGCCTTAAGTTTAAAAGCCCTTCGCTCTGATATTTACATTTCTGGAGGACAAATGAGATTTAATAAAAAATGCACTATATCCTTATACCAATTGGAATAAAATATTTTGGGATAGTCAGATATACCATCTTTATATGTTTCTCCAACTACATCCATGTTCAGATTTACAGCTTTGCAATTTCATTCTGCCATCAAGAGGGCTAAGCCCTGTCCCTTTATCAACTCAGTAGGTCTAATTTCAATGTCAAATTATAGAATATTTGTTAACCATATTCCCCTCCTTCTATCTGTATCTGGATGCAATGATACATCCTTGACAACAATATTTGGTACAAAAGCAATGACTTCTTAATTCAGAACATAAAATCGAAAATACCTTAAAGCCTTCACCAATGGATATTCTTGTTTTTCAATTAGTATATACTTTAACTCAACATCCCTTAATATACGACTAAAAAAAGAAATAGGTTGCTCCAAGCCTTCTTTCTTCATTTGAAGTAAAATTGTTGCAATAGTTTCCTCATAAGCATATGAAGAATTCAGAAAATATTTCCCAAAATCAGGATTAATTAACATTGGGGCTTCAGTCAAGGCAGATTTGATTGTTATGAAAGAGTTTTTTTTATTCATCTTGCCACCTGAACTCTGCATATTTCTTCATTGAGACATTTATATGTTCAATTAGTTCTACAAATTTTGGAACAAAACGCCTCAAAAAATTAATCTTAGCCAAAAATGACTGTAACTCTTTCTTATTTATGGGTAAACCAATTTTCTATATAGCTTAAAATATCCATGGGTCAATGCAAATACTATTTTATGTTACTATATGCCCCAATATTTCCTTCTTGAAGAACAAAACATGATTTATTTGGGTTTAAAGATAAACCAATTTTTTTGCCCTTATTAAACACTTTCTACAAATGTTTTAAATGATCCTCATCAGATTTTGAAAAGACTGTAATGTCATCTAAGTAAATGATTACAAATCTTCCATTTTCCCTTGTAAAGGAAATATCCATTTCCCTCTGAAATGTTGCTCCTGCATTCATTAAACCAAAAGCCATCTTATTGTACATAAATGTTCCCCAGGGTGTGGTAAAAGTTGTTTTCTCCCTATCTTGTGAATCAACTGAGATTTGATTATACCCTGAAAAACCATCTATCATTGACAACATCTTTAACCCTACAACCATCTGCAAAATATGGTCCATTTTAGGTAAAGGATAGCTATCCTTTAGCGAACAACAGTTCAAATTGCAAAAATGAACACAAATTCTAATCTCTCCATTCTTATTTCGAATGGGGACCCAATTGGAAAATCTTAAAGGCATAATTATTTTGGCTTCCCACATTTTTTCTGATTTCCTTTTAAATAATAGGGATTAATAAGTCTTATCTTCTATGCTACAATATTTGCTTCTGTTTTAAGAGGAATTTTATGCTCCATTATATTTCTGTCATATGTCTTCAAGTAACATTTGGACCATGCAAAAATGTCTGCATATTGCTTCAGAAAATTGACATATTTAGTTCTAGTTTCTTGAGAAAGAAATTTATAAACTTTAACATATCTAGGCTGATTTTTTCTACCAATATTGTAGTCAAGTGTACTCTCTCCATCTATTTTACTATCAGGCTTTAAAAATACATCACTATTTTCAAACCTCTTTAAAGGAACCAAGCCTTTAGGAATGAATTTTGTTTTTAGATCAATAATCTCTTTTCTAGCTATAGTCTTTTTGAATGGCTTGTTGTTCTAATTTTCAACTGTGTCTTGCTCATTATCAATCTGAATGTCTGAAAAATTCCTCCAAACATTCCAAAATTTATGAATTTCTTATCATCTTCAAATACTTGCCAGTATTTGATATTGTCAGGAATGGAAGGTATATTTTTAATCTGAACATCATATGTTGCTTTAACATCAAGAGTAACCTTAAAATTACAAGCATCTATGGCTAGGGAATCTTCCATTTCATTTTCTTCTCTCGAAATAAAATTCAAATTGAATGCTGAAAAATAATGTTTAATCCCACAGTTCATTTTTGTAGTTCTTCAATTTTTATTTTTTCACTTGATAATTATCTCTCACCTATTGTACCACCAACTCTGAATCACCAAAAATAATCAATTTTTCATCTCCTAAATCTTTTGTTGCCTTCATACCCAAAATAAGTGCCTCATACTCAACAGTGTTATTAATAGTGACAAATTGTAATTTGTATGATAGAGTCACTACCTTCTAAGTGGGAGAAATAAGAACTACACCAACCCTTGATCCCTACCTTGATGAGGCCCCATCAAAATATAATTTCCAGATCTGCCCTTCTTCTAAATTCTGCTCTTTCGTGACATGCAAATTTTGTTTTTTACTAATTTCAGGTTAAAAATTGTTGTCATCAACAGCAAGGTGTAATATGGATGAGTCTAAATCCTTCTCCTTTGCATATATAGGATGATTAGAGGGAATTTTATGATCACTATGATATAAGCCATTTGTGTTTCCCTATACAATCTCCTGAATTCTCCTCCAAATATTGGGATAGTGGTGTATGTCATATCCATTTGAAGAGAGTGTCCCAACTTTTTAGACCAAGATCTGTAAAGAAGCATTCGAAATCTTGATGGTATGTCTGCAACCACTGTGTCCATCACTAGAGTTTTCATGGGGAGCCCGGTAAGAGAAATTACCAAATATTTGATCACTCCTAAACATTTGACCCTTTAGAGTCAAATGTGTAAATATCATGGTAATTTTTAGTGATTTCCAACCCTATTTCATCCATCATTTTCTTAGGCATTAGATTGTGACAGGCCCCAGAATCTAATAGGCATTTATACATCAGTTTGTTATGAATATTGAATGAAAGATAAAAAGGTGGAGAATTATCATCATTTTGATCTTGGACATGGCTGCCCAAGTAGATGGTAGGATGTTCAGCCTCTATATTGACTAAATCAGGAGAAAGAGATGGTATTAATAGACTCTTAAATGACTCTTTGTAGGCTATATTTTTCAACAATTGGAGCGGAACCTGAATCTTGATTTTATTCAATTCTGACTTAAACTAAAATTGAGAGGAACAAAATCCTTATTTTCTGCACCATCTTTAATGATTGGGGCAATATTAGGTGATAAAGGAACATCATTAACTTTTTCATTTTGCTTAGCATGATGTTTTTCAAAATCTTGTTTTTTTGGGACTGTTGGACAACCCCTTTTGACCTCAAATTATAATTTCTTGTCTGATTTTCAACCTGTTTTTTCTCATTTTGGGCATGAATATGGGCATCTTCATCATCCGAAAAATAGATTTATCCTATACTAGTCTTCATACTGTAGCAAAGTAAAACAAGTTTATTGTGATGTCTCCCCAACTAAATTTATTTCTTCGTCTTCCTCTTCTTGTTCTTGTTGATTTTCTTCAACAAAATTATTTAGTGGAGGTTGAATGTTTTGATCATCAAGATTTCTTCATGGGCATTGTAAATTTTGTTGAGGCTGAAAGTGTCTCCTAAAAGGAGCCTTATTTCTATTTCCTTCATCTTGTATGGGCCTAATAGTAGGCCTATTTTCTAATTCTAGTTTTGTCACTTTGGAAGAAATATCTTTAATTGTTAATAGTATTAGATATCTTATCAATTTTTTCTTCAGCTTCTGTGAAATTTCCTTAGAGGAAGAAGAGGGTTTCTCCTATTTAATTTTCCTTTTTTCCTTCATCTTGTATGGGCCTAATAGTAGGCCTATTTTCTAATTCTAGTTTTGTCACTTTGGAAGAAATATCTTTAATAAATTAGACACCTTATCAATATTTTCTTTAGTTATGAATTTTTTAGAGGAAGAAGAGGGTTTCTCCCCTTTAATTTCCTTTTTATCCTTTGCTCCCTTCCCTTCTTCTATTTTTAGTTTATTTGAGGCCATAATATTGGACTACACTCCAATAGCAGCCTCCTGTATAACCACCACTGTTTGTGGCTTCTCAGCTCTCAACCACAATGAAAACTTAGAGTCCTAGGCATTGGCAAAGGTTATCGTGGATGCGGTTTTAGGATATTTGACTTCTACAGGAATATTTTGATAGAATTTATTGAATCTCTTTTTAAATTCTGCCAATGACTCATTGGTATTCTTATTTAAATCTCCAAACCCTATAAGGTAATGCAAGTAATCCTTACGGTCACCCCATTTCTTTAAAAACACTTCCTCCAAAGAATATATTCTTGTTATTGAATTTTGTGGAAAATTTCTGAGCCACTTATGAGCTTCTCCATCCAATATCTGAACAAAGAGTCTTGACAATAAATCTTCATGTTCAATGTTTTGGTTATCAGCATAACTGTAACATACCCCGATAACCTCGCAGGAAAATGCATGGAGTTAGGAAATTTTTTCAACATTTATGAATATGTAACATTATAAATTACATTCTATATTTCCACATTAACCATGTGAATAACCATGATAATCACTTAGAGAAATATTTAGTAAAAATCATAGTGACATACGCAACCATTAATTGTCCTTATTGTAGCATATTAACTTAAATTTCCTGCTACAACTATGTATCGATCCCATGATCATTTCAATTCAATTATTACATCACCTAATTGATAATATAAGAATCACATCATGAAAGAAATTAACATCATGAAAATGACACAATGAACAATGACATAAATAGACACCAATATACCCTGGAAACCTCGTACGGTGAAAACCAACAAACGTTTAATTTTATTATTAAACGCTCGTGACGGTTGTCACCCCTCACTCAGTGGTTATAACGGAGCCCATCCCTTGACCATTGTCATAAAAATTACATAGAAAAATAATCTTAAACAAAACATAACTAGCTATAAGCTATTACAATCATCATGATACCATTTACCCACGAATCTTCAATCTATGTCTTTGTAGTCATACGGTTTCCTTCAGTGAGTCATCATGTAATTGGAACTAGTAAACCTACATGGACTAAAAACTCTTTATCTTCCACAATGTTAAACTTGAAGAATCCTTTTCTCAAGTCATCCCTCTTTCGTGCCATTACTGTCATCAACACACTTGATATCATGATTAGATAAAATATTAATAAACCAATAATCAATCTCTATTTGTGACACTTCAACAAATATCTCTATGCATGTATAAAACATAACCAAGTTCACATGAAATGCCTTCTTTAGCATCATTTCACATGCATTAGTAGCAAATAAATCACTAACAAGCATCGTCTTTGTAGCAACCCCTAACAAAATCTCGCGTGCACTTTCATATTATTTCCAAAGGAAAGATAACATACTATATAATAATATTGTGCATGAAAATGCATAACAAGCTTTCAAGATAACTATCCCAACAAGAAATTTCTTTTTTGTCTACTCTTATGTTTTCTTTTCTGAAGGGATTAACATAATAGATTCTATACTTATGCATATGATTGCATTTTCTTTTCCAAAGACATATTTTCCACACAAAATCTATTCACTTTGGCTATACTTATAACAATGCCAACTTTATTTCAAACAAAGTTAACATACTAGCTATAATTTTGTGCATGTAATAACATAGCCTTTTTATTCTTTCATGTAAAAAATATATTTCTTTACAAAAGAAACTAAATAAATATTTGATGGAAAAACAAACACACTTCTTTTCCAAGGAGTTAAACACATACCACTTATTCTTTCATGCATGCAAAGGGACATTTCCCTCTCATCCAAAATATTTAATCCCAAAAATATACTTTTTCCATGCATGCAAGATTATATATGTTTCTCTAAATAATCTGACATAATAAAGCATGTGATTACTATTTTTACTTCTTAAGAATCTAATCCAATAATGCATACAAGGATATATTTTTCTCTTCTATTCTTTTTGAAGAGTTGTAACACAATAATTGCTTCCTTGCATACAAATATAGATATTTATTTTCCAAGGAATTTAACACCTTAATTATTCTTTTTCCAAAAGATAGACAACTCAATAGCTATTATGCATGAAATAGATATTATTTTCTTATCATTTCACATATTAGAGAGATTTGTAATATTTCCTCAAGAAATAACATGAATAAGAAATCCTTCTCAAATAACACAACCAATTGCCTTTTATGCAAAGGTTTTGTGTGAGATACCCCTCACATAAGTTATTTATATCTTTCTACATGAATGTAGCTCCCCATGCATGTGAAATCACATAATAATTTCTAGAAGATCAAATATACTAGATAATTATTCATATGCACCTAAGCACATACTCTTTTCAGGAGTCCAATATTTCTCTTTAAGTTTTAATGAATATGCATCATGATAACATACTTGGTAATTATGTAAATTAATTCCTTGTAAATAATCATTAGCATAATTGTTATGTCTATATGTACATAAACAATTATTCTTATCTCATTGAAAAATGAAATGGAAGCACTATGTTTCACTCTATTTTTCCTGATTTAGTCATCCAATTTGGATGTGTATTGTGAACATATGGAAAATAATTTCATAAAACAAAAAGAGTTTTTTTTTTTGAATAGAAATAATAAGAATAACCTCTCTCATTTTTGTCACAGGTGTCATGGTTCTTAATATTCGAATGAATCTTTGATGCCCGTTGTTCCAGATTTAAATATTAAATAATTTCCTATTTTTGTCATCAAATTTAGACACGGTTTCCAACCAAATGGAAACGATTTTTGGAAAACCCAAAGAGGTTTCTGTTTCTAATGGGTTCATTAAAAATAACCACTCTCAGTTTTTACATAGGTGTTATGGATTGGAAGATTCAAATGAATATTTGGAGCTCATATTTCCAGATTTAAATAATAATTAATTCCTTGTTATTTTACATCCATTTAGGACACGGTTTTTGAGACATGGGAAATGAATTTTTAAAATATATAAGAGGATTTTTGTCATAACATACTCTTTTACAAAAACCTCTTTCACTTTTTTCCTATATATTTCGGCTTTTGAGATACAAAGTCATACTTAGACCCTATTTTCTAATAACTCATGCAGTTCACAAAATTATCTAGCCATGAAAATCTTGTATCAATTCACAACACCTGAATTATTGTCATAATTCAATGAATAAGACACTTATTCCTCTATGAACAAAATTTTATAGAGGTTTACTAAATAATTAATCTTAATTCTTTATCACACGAAATTTTTCTTCCAAATAAATTCATTCATTATATCATCATGACCCATATGCAAACAAAAGGATTTTCAAAGAATATGGTTACTTATCTCTTGATGCATGCTTGGAATACTCTCTTCCTCTTCCTTGGCTCAATTCTCCATGTATTCTCCCATTCCCCTCTTCTATTTCTCTCATAGGCTTATAATAAATAGAATTAATAAAATGGAATAGCTGTTATAAATCATAAAAGCATTACAGCTTTTTCTAAATCATAAAAGAATTCCAGCTTTTCTAAATCATAAAAACATTCTAGCTTTTTTTTAAATCATAAAAGCATTCCATAAAGCATCCATAAATCTGATTTTCCTAAATCACAAAAGCAATCCATAAATCTTTCATGCTTTTATTTTTAAAGCTAGATTTGTTTTTTCCTTATGATAAAAATATCACTTATCCATATTTTTTCAAAATCTATTATTCATTATTTCTAAAACTCATAAAATATACCAACTTGGAAATATAATTTGTTTCCATAAAAGAAGATAAATTTTTCTAAATAAAATAATTCTTCCAATATTCTTCTAATTAAGAATTACAAGAATATTTTTCATGTAATATCAATATAATAATTAATAATATTTAATTATTTAATAACCCTCATTTTATGAGAGTTTTTACGGTGGCTTACACGAGGGATATTACAAACTCCCCCCCTTAAAGAGAACATCGTCCTCGATGTTCTTCTCTTGTTGGAACATTAACCTTTAATTTTCATTACCAATTATTTAGGAAATGTAAAATAATACTTAAGTCATAATACTTTGACAAAAACTCAAGGAGCACTTACCCCTTTAATCATCAAAATGATAAGAAAAACTCTATCAAGTGCACATTGCATTTTATTTAGGAGTTACACTAGTCTTTCTCTCCCACTAGTGTTTTTTGCAAATCATTGTTTTTCTCTCCAACAACAGTTTCAATAAAATTTAAACTCATTTGATTTATCTTCAACCATTTCTCTTGCAAATTACTGTCTTTCTCTCCCACAGTAATTTCAATCAAATTGAAACTCATGGCATTAATCTCCAGCCATGTTCCTCTAGTGCGTCAAGAATTTAAAGTTCAATAACTCATTATTTTATCTAACATGAGTTATTTCAGTTGCCTATATAGAGAAATTTATTTCCTCTATGCATGCATATAGATAAGTCATATTTGACATGTTCATTTCTCATAAAATCTTACAAAGACAAACTATTTCATCGAAATTGTTGCTAAGATAATTTAATATATCATCCATGGAAAACTATAACACAGGCAACAACTTACAGTCTATTCTAACATCCAACATATTTAGACAATTTTAATATCAGTAACAAAACATAGACATAATTTCATCTAACTGTACTTAATTTCCTGAAGTTATTGAGGAACCGAGCATATTCCACCCAACCGTGAACTATCTCTAATAGTTACCCACCGAGCTAAGATCTACTTGCCACTAGAATCAACAATCTCATTTATTCCTTGGTGATTTCTTCCCAACAGATTTTTAGCAGCGTCCTGCTTTAAGGCCTGCCAACCTTTTTTCCTAGGCTTTTTTTTTTTTTCGAAAAAGATACTCTTCTTTTTCTTTAAAGCACACCTTTCTCTCCCATTGTGCTTTATTTTACCCCACTTAGTATTTATCTCCAACTAAGTAATTAACATAATCTTTCTCTCCCATTATGTTAATATTTTCCTCTTTATTCTTTTCTCCTAGGGATTTTTAGGAGACTTTTAGGGAAGTTCCACATTGAACTTAACTACCAATAGATTTTCATAAGCTGGCAATAATTCTTCTAAAAATCTAGATTTATTTCCTGAATACCCCAACCAATGTATTCATTAACTCAATAATAACATAAAATATTACATCATCACATTAGCCTCATCATGGCATACATAGCCACTGAATTCAATAAAAATTCAATGTCTAAAAATAGTCAATGCTAAAAATCCAATGTAATTTAAATAATTTTCCATTTGCATATTATCGTTAAGGCAAAGGAACATTTATATACACCATGCATCTATACTTGACACACAGTAAGGGTCAGACAATTTGTTAAAGTATATTGACAACAATTCACCACTTGTAATATACATGGTATACATTCAAATTTGCCGCATAATAACAACTAATGCAACTTAGAAAAAATACATTAACATATCCCACATACCATAGCATTATACTTTATTTAAGGCTTCAATTTACTAACCATCAGCATTGTATATAAATAACAATCCCATTGAACGTTAGGACACAAAATGTGATTTTTTTCTTTCCCTACCATTAGCTTGCAACCATGTAAGCGACAACCATTAAGTAATTTTGGGAAAATAATTTTCTATCGTGCAATCTACAACCACTGTAGAATTTTATAAAATAGTGTGAAAGCATGAAATCTACAACAAATTCAAATTTCTAACAAACAGTTTTCAAGCATGCAATCAACATCCATTGAGGAATTTTAACAACAATTTGCAAGCATGCAATCTATGGTCAATGAAGCATCCTACCAAATAGTTGGCAAGCATACAATCTACCTTTCATCGCTTTTCGACGATATAACTTTCATATTATATATATATATATATATATATATATATATATATATATATATTCTAATGATGCAGCTATTAACTCAGCCTTTCAACATAGGAATTTTACTTACAAAGGATTTATCTCATAGTTCAAAAAGGAAAACTTTAATATTATTATACATATTAAGTATAATAATTTTCCAACTATTATTCCATAAGAGATTTACCACACTCTATAATGGATCCTATCATGCACTACCTATCCCAAATTCCAACCTTATTTACTCTCCTTATCTTACTTTAAGAAATATAGAAATCGTTTCTTTTTTACTTCATAATTTATATCTAAACGTAGATATATTATTCGATGGTTCCATTAGACCTAAGCATATATATGTATTGCCATTAATTCTATTCATACATAATTCATATAATAGTACCATTGTACTACATAAATCAACATTTGATTAAGATATATTATCCACCACATGAATTAACATTCGATTAAGGTATTGAGTAAATCGTAATTCACTTTTAATAATGTTAAAGAACTCACTTATACCATCGAACTTCTTCACTATAAAATTTCTCTAGAATGAATGTTGATTTCGATCTTAGTGCATGTAATTGTCATTTTTTATTGAGATGCATGTCAAGTCATGCGTTGGAAATCCGGTCAGTTTGTACTCCAGAATTAACTACAACATTTAATTTTTCTTACCGTCGAGTTTATTAACATGCTTCTCACACGTAAGGTTTTGTTTCATGTTGTTTTCTCGAATTCCGTCATTTTGATAACTTAGATCTTACAGTTGTAGTCGTATCTTTGTATTAACTTGAACCGTATGGAACTACTCCCAACAGTCCTTTGCATTAAATTACATCGATTCTTCCATCTTGAATCATACGATTCAAGCAGGTCGAGACATGTGTAGGGTTCGATCTTATTAGGGTTTTGGCATTCATTTGATATTTAATGTTAATTATCAGTGGTTGATATTTCATTTTCTTATCTTTTTACATCGTAACTTGTTTGCTTCTGGCTGAATTCTCCTCGTCTCATACCTGAACTACAATGAGGATTTTTCTTTGTTGGTTCATAGACCGATCCCTTTGGATATGAAGCTCTTATATTTGGTAAGATTTTGATTATTAGTTTAGTTCTGAATCTTTACACATCGTTCAACTTATACTCTGCATTATATTCGTTCATCTCTGAGATACCTCTGAAATATAGCTCTGTTAATGAAATACGATTTTGTTTTTGATTTTTTTATTCTGATTGTATTTGTAACCCTCCTATTTATTTCATACGGCCTTAATGGAAAAATGCAGAGATTCTTTTTACCACGATGATGGCTATTATTGTTCAGAGAAACCTTAGGTTAGCTTTCCTTAATTCGTTTTCCTACTATATGTATTTTTTTCATATTTGATGGGAGTTTTAAAACCTCAAATCGTATTTTATTTTCTTCTATGGATTCACCCATTTCATTATGTATAGGGTTTTTCATTTCTGTCTCTCGATTCTAAAATGAAATTGATTCCGGCCCTATATTGAAGTCGAGCTTCGACAATATATAGCTTTGGGTTTGTCACAGGTAATTAGTAATGTCAATCTGGGTTTATTAAATTGAAATAATTTTCATTTTATTTTATACATACTAATTCAATGTTTATCTGCTATGTGACGTAGGTAACATTTTCATTTATCATCTATCCTTCATTGTCAAAATGATACTCTGGCTTTTCAGACTATTTCTCTTCTTAATACTTGACTTGTTTCCCTCTACACATGTTGGTTTACAAGCTCTTCATCGAGTATTTCTAGTCTGTTACAGCGGAGCTATGAATATACCATTGTTATTAGATAGATTCCTTTTTAAAGTTCCCAATACCATACAATACCTATGGACTGTAAATTTTTATTATTAATATAGCCGGTGTATGGATTTCAGATTCTCAATATCAGTACTATTTTATCTGGTTTAGAATTAAATTTTATATAATTTTCCAAAGTGCCCTCTTATGATATTATTATCATACGGTTTACACTGATATACATTTACATATAATTTCTCTTCCTATAGAATTATGTATAAATGAATGTATCGATTCTCAGGTTGTTTTATTTTTCATTTCAATTTATAATGCTTACAATTTCGGTGAATGAAAATTGCTATCAGTTTATATATATATATATATATATATTCTTTCATCTCTGTATATAAATTCTACTTAATGTTTAATTTTCAACTGAAATAATTCGCCTTGTTTTGTAAGGTGATCCTATAAAATAATGATTTCAATGATGTTTCAAAGTATTTTGTCATATCTTACTATAATTATCATAATATAAATTTTGTTGATTTAGAAGTAATATGGTGAATAAATTCATTAAAAATAATGGTTCTACCTTTTTATTTCTTGATTACCCTTATACTTAATAAAATAAACAATAAGGTTCCATATCCCTTTCTTAGCATCTTTAATTGGCAGTATTTAGATATAATAGCATTTCTCTGTTCTATCTTAGAATAACTATTCTCATTTATTTATCTCTTCAGCATAAATAGCCATGATTTCTTTACAAACGTTACTTCATGGAATACTTTTATTTTAATAGAAATTAGATTTCAGATTTCATTAGTTTCTGAAATAAAATCTAATTATTGACTTTACTCATGTTTTTATATAATGCACTAGCTAGTAGTATATTAATTCTACTTCTACTATTTATTTTTCTTCTGCAATATAATTAAGTATTTACTTCATTTCAGAATAGTTGTAATGATATTTGACACTTTCATTTTCTATCATTTAAATTGAATTAGCTAGCTCTAGGTATATATTTGCTTATAGCTAACCTAATAGAGTTTCAGCAGAATGTTTATTTTATACTACAGAAGTATATTAAAATTATTATCTTATAAGAACCTCTAGGATTATTTAAATATCTCTAGATTTAAACCAGACTATGATTTAGAGATTCTGGCTGATAGTATTTCCCAGAATTTATTCTTGCTACTATACAAAAATTTAGAAGATTAATTTCTTCTATCTAACACTATTAAATGCAGGAATTTATTATCTACCACTTCTCAATTTAATTTCTCAAATCGAATATAACATATTATCAACTCATAACAAAATTTATAATAAAATATCATAGATGAGTGCATACCACAATTTTTCTATGACCAATCCTCCCAACCATAGAATTCCTCTATCTCCAGAATTCACCCCCGAGCTGAGATTTTCCCCAAGAACAGACCAACCTCAATCTGTTCTGGAGTAGCTTATTTAAGCTATGCTCTCCCCAAAGCCTATTTCCAATTCTGCGTCCAGAATTTCAAGTTGCTTTTATTCCTGTTTGCCTAGGCTTCCCTTATTTAGGGATTTTAAAGCTGCTTTCTACTTTTCTAGCTTTTTACCTCTTCCCAATTACTTTCCTCATCATTGGGGAATTTAGATTTTTCCTCAAAAATCTAAATTAGAAATAATTCCTTTCAAGGCTTTTTGAAAGGTTTTGGGGAAAGTCTTAACCTTTTTCCATAACCTCATGGATCAGGCTTGGGATCTCCAAATCTCATCTGGTCATAGTGCACACATAAATATTCCTTTTTATTTTTCATTAATAAATATTTAAATAAATCCACACAATAATTCTCCATTGGGGTCCACTCCCCTTTGGATTTATGTTCAAGTGTCTAACTTGAAAAACATAGAAACTAGGGGTGTTACCCATGAGCAACTTAATATGCGAGAAACATTTATACGCGTATGAATTTTAAATTTTACCAATGTTGGTTTACTGTATATTTGAAAGTACTAAGGGATATAGCTATGAACCATGATTGAAGAAGACAAGCGATATGTGGATCTGGGTGGAGGAGAAAATACGCCAGATCCAAATGCTCCATGGAAAGCTATGTTGCTTAGAATGCGACAAGGAATGGTATAGCTTGAAAGCCACAATGACAGGCTAGCATATATAAAATCAAATCAAGGTTAAAACACTGGAAAAACTATGTAACCACCCAAAAATTGTATGCTGCTGTATGAAATTTAAATTTTACTAATGAAAAAAATTGTATAGAAATAGTACCGCAGTATAGACCTGCGAATGATGACTGATGAGAAGGGGTTATTTTTCACCAGTGAGAAGCAAGACAAACTTGTTTCGTACTTACTCATATACCAATCTTAGTAGTGGTAAAGTTAAGGTAACGATTGAATATGAGTTAGCCTTATGCTATAATAATGATCAGTTTATAGGTGTCAACATATTTAATGGAATATTAATGGTTACCAGAAAGTGGGAAAATCATAAGATATTACAAAAGTAAAAGTAAGACGTTTCCAATTAAGGCTGAAGACAACGAAGAAAATTAGTTTTTAGACTTGCATAAGTGAGAAATGGAAGTTAGAAATTGATGTCATGTATTAAGAAGTAATCAGGGGTATCTACAACTGATAGTGAGATTACCTGGAAGCAGAAAAAATTAAAAGAACATCGAAATCCTGAGAATTTTAAAGAATAAAAATGACTTTGAAATTTAATTTCATACCTCATAGAGTGATGCAAATCATATGCTCAGAGGATAGACCATCATAAAAGAAGAAAAACGAAGTAAAGAAGTTGTATACAACTATGTAACAGAAACTCATAACCCAGTTACATGAAAATTTATAAAATTATGCTAACATTGTCAGACTGTATTACCTTGGGTTTGGATGAAAGAAATATGTAACTGATATGGGTTAAAATATTTTGTGAGAAAATGATAATAGAACTATTATCAGAAGAAATTTTAAGTGGAACGAAAGTAAAAATAGTAATACGATATGTTTTCCATAAATCCATAGGAGAAAAGTAGTACCTACGGTCTTGTTAACCATAGTAAATAAACCATATTTATGATACAAACAGAATGATATAGCACGAACCAGAGAAAGGCCAAGTCCCAATCCCAAATCTCCAACTCGAGATGCATCGTTTATTATGGGGTAGGAGCAGAAATTCAAATACAATCAGATAAAATCATAAAAGAAATGAAAATCTGGGTTAGAATCCATCAGCCATTAATTAGTTAAAAGAAAGTGCAAACCATGAATAAGAGACATAGTTAAAAGAAAGTATCCGGAAAAAGAAAAATATATATATATAATTCTATCTACATTATAGACCATGTCTATATTAGCATGTATTTAAAATTTCTGTCCTAATTGGAAAAAGGAAAAAAAAAAATTCATAATATCACCAGTGGCATATTGGGGAATAATTGGAAATATATAGTAATGAATATATCATATTGAAATAACTAATAGTTAGAGTGGAGCATTTCAATCCAGGACAGATTAAAAAAAAATCTATACAGTTATGGGGTATATTAACATATCCTCTTTTATGTGTAATGAAAGGATAGTAGTTGAAGCAAAACCAGTAATTATAATTGAAGCAATGAAAATTTTCAGTTTTAATGAAACCATGTATGTAAGTTAGAAGTATCGGAAATTATGATTGAAAAACATGCCTATATATATATATATATATATATATATATATATATATATATATATACACACATATATATATATATATATATATATATATATATATAGATATATATACGGTCAGAACAATAAACCATCAGAATGAATACTATAAATACAATCAGAGGGATTATTGAACTTATAACTTATGGAAGAAGAAGTTTTAACTTCTAATGAACCAATCAAGCATACCTATATAATTTGATAAATGTCAAATCAAGTTCTACATCCATTAAGGATGAGAAATGAATGTACAATGGGATTGCAGTGTAGGCGGGAAACAAAATTAAGTGATTGATATATACACATGCATAATTATGGTGTTCAATTGTGTAGGAAGATGATAAAATGAAAAATTCACAGAGAAATGACTTGATTCAAAAAAAAAAAAAATTGTATGTAGAAGAATTTTCAGTAAAGAAACTACATCGGGTGCACTATCAAATAGAAAGTACTGAATTATGGGTACTCACACCCATAAAATTAGGCTGTTATAAAATTTAAATTCTCTGGTTATTAAATTTGTCGACAACATAATAGCACTACATCAGATAGCTGCAAACCTAGAGAAAGGAGGTTGAGCTGTATTTGGATTTGGGATGTGGGGGAACCCCATCAGATGAACGGGTCTGGAGGAAACCCACCAGATCAAAATTTAGTCACAAAAAATTTAAAGCTAGTGGATAAAGTTGAGGAAACTTGTCTTCAACAAAGTGGAAAAAAAAAAAAACAAGCCTAGAGGGGCAGTAGTAAAGCTCAAGAAGAGTGAAATTAGTTGCAGTATGGATACATCTCCTTTCTAAACTAGCGAAAAAATAAATAAATCTTATATATATAATTGATGAGTTGGTACTAAAGGTTCTGTGGAAATATAGGCTTGAAGAGGTTGATTCAGGAAAAAAAATAATGGAAGTGGAAATTTCTTAGAGAAATGAAGTGTTGGGATGGTTGTAGAGAAGGAATATCTCAAAAATTTGAGTAATTCTTAAGTAATAAGGTATTAAATTTCCTCTACAAATTTCTAAGTATTAGACAAATATCTGATATACTAGGAATAATTCAGAAAAGAAATAGTAAGATGCTTGAAAAAGGGAATTGAATCATAGACATTACTAATGAGCCTGGTTATTACAAATTAAATTGATTGGCTAACAAAAGAAAACAATGCAAAAGTACTGGTAGTACAGCTACAAACTGAGAAAGGGTAAGTATAACCCTCCATATGATACAGTCTGTTTTCTTTCATTTATAAATACTAATGAAAAGTTGTGAAATTGTTTAGCCAAGTGTATAATAGGAAATTGTACACTCCAGAAACAAGATGAAAATGGTGAAAATAAGTGCAGATAAATCACTTGGAAAATCAAGAAAAGATGAAGTAGACTAAGATTGCGTGAGAAGGGAATCTCACCGAAAGACAAGGAATGACAAGCAGTTGTGCAAAAAGCGCACTAAAACTACTATCAACCTGAACGGTTTGGGCTAACCACTGAATTTATTGAAATTATTAAAGCTCAGAATGTAGTTGTGATTATCAATATATGTATATGATATTACATAAATTGGTATTAATTGTGCACAGAGAGAAAGTGGAATAAAGGGTTCGTCCAGATAGCCTTCTTGCAATGAAGTAGAAGGGAAAATCAAATTCTGAAAGATATGCTATTAATGGATATGAAAATTAGGTGGGAAGACTAATTGCATTTATCTGAAATTGCCTATAATAATAGCTATCCTAATTCTATAGATATGAGTCTATTTGAGACACTCTATGGAAGTAAATGTCATACTCCTTTAAGCTGGAGTCAACTTCAAAACAATTAAATCATAGTGTCAAATGCTTTGCAGGAAATGGAAAGAGCTGTAAAAAAGATTCAAAAAAACATTAAAATAGCTCATGATAGACAGAAAATATATGCCAACAAGAAAAGAGTTGGGTGATTAGGTCTATTGGTAGTTGTATTAAAACAAAGAAGAACATTTTGCATACTTTTAGTTGTGCAAAATCGGTTAATTGATATTGTGGACTCTTTGAAGTCCTAGAAAGGATGGGACCAGTGGTTTATAAACTGGCCTTACCCCTACATATTAAAGTTTGTGATGTGTTTCATGTCTCTTTATTGAAAAAAAATATGTACATGATGCTTCTCACATTATTGGTTGGAATGTGATTCAGGTGGAACCAGAAGGGGAATTCCTTCCAGAGCCGCTTTAATTCTTGGAGCGGGAAGAAATTGAACTACGAAATCAAATAGTAGCCAGAGTAAAAGTGCAATGGAAGTACTTTACTGCTGAAGAAGCTATGTGGGAAACTGACATGATGGAAAATTATCCATCTTTATGTTCATAATGAATTATAGTAGTTCATTGTTAACACCGAGGACGGTGTTTGTTTTTATAGAGGGAATGTG
>JAXQQM020076277.1:0-13457 GCA_034641835.2 Pinus albicaulis | reverse complement strand
ACCAGTGAAATGGCTGTCAATCCTAGTGTACCAAGCACAAGGTACTTGCTTCAGCCCATACATTGCTCTCTTGAGTCTGCACACATGTGACTCCCTATTAAAGGTCTCAAAACCTTTTGGCTTCGCTATGTACACTTCTTCCACAATAAATCCATTTAGAAATGCAATATTCAAATCCATCTGATGTATCTGCCACCCCATCTGCGTAGATAGTGCAAGGATAGATCTAATATATGAGTACCTCGCAACCAGTGAAAAATTATCCTCATATTCAATCCCCTACTGCGCGGAAATCCTCGGCTATAAATATGATATCTTTACTTGTCCCACACTCCCGCCACGATACTTTGCCCATAGATCCATCTAGATCCAAACACTAATTTTCTGACTGGTCCTGGGACAAGTTCCCATGCACTGTTCTTGACGATGGAGTCATACTCCTCAACCATGTCATCAACCCAAATTGGTTGTTGCACTTCTTCCTCAAAATGAGGATGGTTCTATCACAATAAATTTCTCATAACAACCATGTATCCAGTAAAGCTTTCTAGAGATTGTCTCTGTTGATGCAGTGAAGTAGGGCCTCGTGGCATGTTTTGCCGCCGAAGTCTCAATCTTGACTTAATGGTGCGCCTTCTCCGTCCCGAGTGAGATGGCTGCGAATGATGGCCTGCCTTCCTGCAGTCCTCCATGGATTCTCTGTTAGGGTTCAGCTCCTTTGAACAGATTACCTTATCTGCATGCACAAATCAAGCTCCTCTCAAGGGACAATTGCATGGCTTTCTCCTCATCAACTTTTACATCCCCTCTGACAACTATCCTCTTGTTGTTCGGAAAATACACCCGATAGTTGTGGGGAGTATCAGTGTACCCACAAATATCCCAATATCTGTTGTTGATTCTAGCTTCTTTTTGGAATCTTTGGTCACATGGCAATAAACAGATGAGCCAAAAAAATTAAAATATGAAACATCAAGTTTCTTACCAGAAAAAGCCTCCTCTGGTGTACTCATGCCAAACACTCAGTTGAGAAGTTCCCACGGTTTTGCACAAATGTCGTTTTGTTTCATGCCTTCACACGGATAAAGCGATGACCACAGTCATGCCACATGCTTTCTTCCACCATAATTGTTCTGTTATTTCTTTCATTGTTATGGGTTATGGGTGTTAGGACCCTATAATGTACCTTTTTGTTCATACACTTTGCTGTCATTCCATCCTTTTCTAGTCCATATTTAAAGCCTACACTATCACATTAATCTATTCTTCCAAAGGTATATAACGTTTCTTCTCTTTACTACATGTTTAACTTTTTTACATGTAATTTTACATTACATTCATATTGTCATGTGGAAATAGTTACTAAAATAGTTTGAAAATGCCAGTTAATTCATTGTTGTTTAATGCAGAGATCGTCAATGGTAATGATCCATAATCACATACAAATCCAGTTCTTTGAAAGCAGTTCCGACAATACGCAAATCCCGTTGCTGAAACGGTTGATTTGTGATGCTAGAGCTGGTATTTAGATGCAATGACAAGGAGACAGTAGGGAGTTTTACCACGGCCGCAACAACTGCACCTCGAAGCCAGCACTATCATAACCATTGTAACAACATTTTTGCTATGGAAGAATAGAATATCTTATTCCAGCATAGAAGATCAGATCAGGTTAAGAATATGATTTGTATGATGTAATCAAATGTGTAATAGATGTCTTCTCTAAGAGGAGACATCAACATTAGAAGGGGATTACGGAAGGTTTCGCTGAAAGAGAATTACAGATAAGGAACGTGGATCGTTTTGTAATATGTTACATTCGACAGATGAATAAAAGATTGTTCTGAGCACTTCTTCTTAATTCTTTTTTTTGGGGAATCTTGTGAGAAGGAAAGGGGCCACCTTCTTTACAAGATTCACCCATTAATTTCCGTAGCGTGTTAATCGTTATTTTCATTCACGCCTTGTTAAAACTCTGTTTTGCTGAAATTATTTATGCATTATTGGAACTCTGTTATCTATTGTTGAAACTCGGTTTCCATTGATTGTCGCATTGTTTTCATATAATTCATTCATAGGTAATCGTTGATTATTTCAATTGGTAATCTTGTTTACATAATGAGTTTGTGAAAGCGTGGTAGTTAGAAACAGGGGCTGAAGATTCCTACTTGGGGAATAAGGTTTTGTTCTCTGTTATAGCATAATTGGTCTTTTCTTCTGCAGTTTGGTTTCTTTTCCTAGATTGTTGTTTTCTTAATGTAATCCAGGATTCTTCTGATAATTGTCTGCAATAGAAAGATTGCTTTTGCTGTAACTCAAAGTAGAACTTCAGTTTGTTTGAAGCAAGGTGTGATTAGTGTAATTTTTACTACAACTTTTTATTTCTTTTGAGATTGAGCATATACAGTGTGTGATTGCCTTTGAAATAAACAGACTTTCTTGGGTTGACAATTTATGTAGCTCTTGATTGTTTAGATTAATAAGAAATTAAAGTGACCAACATTTTAGCGCCGTTGCCAGGGAAGGCAATTATAAGTTTCAAAAGCATTGATGTTTTTCTTTCAGATGTGCAGACTGCATGAGAGGACGCGGAGCTCATAATAAAACTAACCCTACAGGTGGCAAGGGAAAAGGAAGGGGAGAAAGAAAGACATTTATTGACGAGATCATATTAAAATCTGAATCTTTTCAGAGGCTGAGCTTTCGAAAGCCAAAGCCTCAACATTCCCCTTAATTGAACTACGAAACAGAAGAAATTGTGAGCCTTGAAACAGTTGAGGAGCCAGCAGAAAACGTTGAGGAGCTAGTAGAAAACGGTGAAGAGCCAGCAGAAAACATCGAGGATCGAGCAAGTGCAGTGGGAGAACAAGAAATGGAGGGGAACAATGAAGAATTCTTCAGCGGAGGACAAGTAGATCATGAAGGAGAGGGAAGAGATGAGAATTCTCTTTCTACCTTGGGGTTTCCTATTGGTGATCTTCCCAGAAGAGCAACTCCCATGAAGAATATCCCACTTTTAGCTTTACCTAACTTTCATGGTTTATCTTCTGAAGATCTCGATGAATTTATTTTCGAGTTTGATATATTATGCAGAAGTTATGATTGCATTAGTAATGCTAAAAAATTGAAGCTATTTCCAGCAACATTAAAAAAAAATGCATTAAGGTGGTTCATGAGTCTTGGAGGCCATGTAATTACAACATGGGATCAGATGAAACAGAAATTTCTGCTCAAATATCAAGACTACTGCCGAACGAGAGAAAAAGGAGAGGAACTATTTAAGATGGTACAGAAAGAGGGCAAAAATCTAGAGGACTTTGTGGAAAGACTACAATATAACTTGTAGAGATCCAATCATCCCGATGTAAGTAAGGATATTCTTAAAACAATATTATCGAAAGGAGTGAGGGATGATTGTCCAGATACGCTAAATATGCTTGGTAAAGGGGACATATCTAAAGAATCATACGATGAAATTGTTAACCTCTGTAAAAGATGTTCAAGAGGAGCTGCAAGGAATAGGTCAAACAACAGAGATACCACATATTCAAGAGTTCAAAAATCAGCCAATGGAGGAGCAACAAGAGTTAAAATAGGTAATTTACTTGAGGAATTTAAAACTGAAATGTTAAGTTATTTTGCTTCACAGATTGACACCTTACAGGTTAAGAAGAAACAAGCCGAAGCAGAAGCGGCTTTGTCTATCTTTTGCCCCAAATGCAAAGATAAACACCCACTAAGGAAATGCCCATTGGACAAGGTGCTAATTTGCACCCTTTGTGAGAAGGATAATGAAACACAACAATGCCCTTCTTTACTAGGAATAAAAGAAACATTGCAACCAACCGAAGAAGAAGCTGAAGCGGTCTATCTGTTGACACAGAGAAGACAATGGCAACCGCGAGGATAAGGTATGAACTCTAATATGCCATTTACATCTTCTAATCGTTGGAACAATTATCCTTCTTTTAGTCAAGCAAATTACCTTCCCTTTAATCAAATGCAATACCCGTCCTTCAATCAAATGAATTACCCACTCATGCAACAAACAAACCCTCTCTTTGTAGACCCAGCAATGTGAACTCCTTGGCTTCTACAACAACAATATTTAACCAATGGAATCCAAATTGGAGGGGTCAACAACTCCCGTTTGCAAATCAATTTCCTCAATTTCAGCAACCACTCCCTCTACCATCAAGTGCTCCATCGAATAATCAAATGATGAGACCCCAGCTTCCTGTACAACCAAACCCTAACCCCAATAATAAAGCTGTGCAGGTTATTGATATTCAGAACCAGCATATACTTCATATTTTCCCTGCACAATGCAATGATATTCATTTACGATCTGGGAAAATAGTTGAACCCATTATTGATGACGTTACCTCTTCTGATTCTGATAAAGAAGAGACAGAAAAACGTGACTCGCATGAAGAGGTACAACCACCCTCTAATAAGGGTACTGGAACAACAGAACCACCATTCCTTGAGCGTTTAGCTTTAACTAAAATGCCTGAGCCACCTGCTTTCAATCTTCTAGGAGAATTACAAAATCTTTATGTTAAAATTCCACTCTTACAAGCACTAAGAGATGTAACAATTTATGCGAGAACTATGAGAAATATTTGTGTTAAGAAACCTGGTAGGAAAGCTAAAGATCCCCTTACAGTTCATGTTATGGGTGATCTATCTGCATTAATTTCCGGTAAAGTTCCTCCAGTTAAATATGGTGATCCCGGCCATCCTACTGTCAGTGCAAATTGGAAAAACAATAATTCCTCGAGTTCTGGTAGATTTAGGTGCTGCTATAAATATTATGACTCTTGAAACTTCACAAATATTACAGCTGAAGAACGTAATCAGAGATACACCAACCATTCTAGAGTTAGCTGACTGTTCTACAATAAAATCGGAAGGATTTATTGAAGACCTAATCATCTCAGTTGAATCCTGGAATTACCCAGCTGACTTTGTGGTGTTACAGAGTAAAAAAAAGTTGGGGGGACACCCTCTAATTTTGGGAAGGCCTTGGTTAGCCACAACGGATGCCTTTATCAACTGTAGATTTGGTTCAATGACAATTTCCAATGGATATGAAACTAAGCAACTTACTCTCTACCCTCACGCTACACCCATGAGTAATAATAATAATTCTGTATGGATGGACTATGATGATCATGCTACTCAACTTATTTTGACTATCGGACAAGCTTTAAGCCTTAAAGATACCACTGAGGATGAGGTAATTAATAATTTTATTTGTGAACCCTTCTCTGTGATTCCAGAAACACATAATCAGCTAGCTGCACTTTTGATATCAGATACCCAGGAAAAGCTTAAATCTAAAGATCTACCTCAAACATCAACCATCATCTCTTCTAAAAGTATATCAGTAGAAATTGAATCTGACAAAACACTGAACATAAACCCCAACTTGACAGTTATTGAAACACAACAATTAATGAAGTTACTTCTTGAAAATAAGGAAGTATTCGCATGGGACTATACAGATATGAAGGGAATCTCTCCTGAATTATGTACTCATCGTATTTATATCAAGGAAGGTTGTCGAACAATTTTTCAACCTCAATGATGAATGAACCCTAATTTAAGGGAAATTGTTGAAGAGAAACTTCAAAAATTGCTTAATGCAGGGTTTATATATCCTATATCTGACAGTGAATGGGTTTCTCTGTTGGTAATAGTTCCTAAGAAAAATGGGAAATGGAGAGTGTATGTAGATTATAGAGCCTTAAATAAAACCACTCAAAAAGATCACTTTCCTTTACCATTCATTGATCAGGTGTTAGATAGCTTGTCAGGGAAGAAATTCTTCTCCTTTTTAGATGGGTTTAGTGGGTATAATCAAATCAAAATTGCACCCCAAGACCAAGATAAGACCACTTTTACTAGTCCTTGGGGAACTTTTGCTTATAGAGTTCTCCCATTTGGACTATGTAATGCACCAACGAGCAGTTATAGGAATCTTTTCTGATATGCTTAATGACTCTATGGAAATATTTATGGATGACTTTACCCCTTATGGTGTCTCTTTCGATGATGCATTACAGAATCTTGAGAAAGTACTTAAACGTTGTGTACAAGCTCACCTCTCCTTAAGTACTGAAAAATGTCATATGATGATGAGTGAAGGAGTAGTACTTGGACATTTTATTTCATCTCAAGGAATTTAGGTAGATCCATCCAAAATAAAAGTCATTCAGAAATTTCCTATTCCTATAACAAAAACAGATGTGAGAAGTTTCTTAGGACATGCAGGATATTATAGGAGATTTATTATTTTTTTTTCCAAAATAGCTTCTCCTTTGTTTGTGTTACTTATGAAAAATGCTGAATTCAAGTGGACTAATCTTTTCCAGGAAGGATTTGTTGAACTCAATCATCCGTTATCTACAACTCCTATTTTAAGGGGACATGATTGGGCACTTCCCTTTCATATATCCTCTGATGCTTTGGATACTGCGATTGGAGCTGTCTTGGGACAAGAGGAAAACCATCTTCCTTATGCTATCTACTTCATTAGTAAGAATATGACTCCTGTTGAGCTTAATTACACAGTTACCGAAAAGGAATTTTTAGCAGTTATTTATGCTATTAATAAATTTCAACATTACATTACTGGTTACTCTAATTTTGTCCATACTTACCACTCGGATATTAAGTATTTAATGAACAAATATGTTAAAAATTCTCGAGTCACCAGATGGTTATTGTTATTACAAGAATTTGATACTACAATTGTAGATCGACTAGGAAAAGAAAATGTAGTTGCTGATTTCCTTTCTCGGTTAAAAGCTGATGATAATACTCCAGTGGATGATTGCTTTCTTGATGAATATTTATTTGTAGTATCTACTCACTCACCATGGTATGCAGACATTTCCAATTATCTGGTTGTAGGGAAGTTACCACCACACCTATCCCATCGAGAGAAAAGAAAAATCATTCAACAAAGTGCTCGGTATAGCTGGATAAGTGGGTCTCTTTTCTACATAGGACTTGATCATGAAATACGAAGATGCATTGGAGAAGATGAGGCTTATGATGTACTAAAAGCTTGTCATGATGGCCCTTGTGGAGGGAATTTTGCTGATAAGAGAACGACACATAAAATTCTTAGGATGGGTTATTATTGGCCCTCACTCTTTAAAGATGCAAAGAAATATGTCCGGGCCTGTCATAGCTGTCAGAGAATGGGTCAACCTAATAATAGAGATGAAATTCCAATAAACCCCCAGGTAATACTTGAACCATTTGAGAGATGGGCCTTAGACTTTGTAGGACCCATTAATCCTCCATCCAATCAAAGAGTTTATATATTGGTCTGCACAGATTATATGAATAAATGGGTGGAGGCTAAAGCACTCCTTAGAGCTAATGAAGAAGTTGTCCTAGCTTTCCTATTTGAAGAGATATTTGTTAGATTTGGAGTGCCTAGAGAGCTAGTTACAGATGGAGGACCTCCTTTCACTTCTTATGGCTTTAAAGCCACCCTTCAGAAATATCATATTCATCATAGAATGACTACACCATACCACCCCCAAGCCAATGGACAGGTGGACAGTACAAACAGAGTAATAGAAGCCATTCTAACAAAAACAATGAAGGAAAATCGGAAGGATTGGTCTCAAAGGCTCCCTGAAGCACTATGGGCTTACAGATTTAACTGGAGAAATACTACAGGATTTCCCCCCTATGAATTGGTTTATGGTAAAAGTGCTATTTTCCCTGTGGAATTTGAAATTAAAACCTTAAGGACTGCTTTAGCTATTAACATTGATTTTACTGATGCACAGATAGCTAGGTTGCAAAGCTTCATGAATTGGATGAAAAAATATTAGATGCCATTCATCAAAAAACTATGATCCAAAAACAGAGAACAAAATGGCATGATAAAATCATCAAGAATAAGCAATTCCAAAAAGGTAATTGGGCTTTATTGTATGACTCTCGGTTTGAAAAATTTCAAGGGAAATTACGTACAAGATGGCTAGGACCCTACGAAATAGATACTGTTTTTCCCATTGGAACAGTAAGGCTCTTAACAATTGATGACTCTAAAACACTGTTATTAGTAAATGGTCATCGGCTCCGTCTGTACCAGCGCCCCATTTCCAAAGAAGTTTTTAAGGCTACTTGCATGGCAGATTCACGTTATCTCTTTTTAGGGAAGTCTCCAGCCCCTCATTGCATTTAATTTTTCTGAATTGCATTTTTAGCATTAGAATTAGATTTCTTAACTAATAATCCCTGTCAAGGGTTGGCATGTTACAATTGGTTATTTTGCAGATTCTCAATTCAAGAAAGGCTTACCAAGAAAGGACAATCTCACTACAAGAAGATTCAAGCTTCATTTTGTGAAGCATTTCTCCTCTTACTTCAACCCATTCATAGTTCATTCTGCATCTTCCAGTTTTATTTCAACAATTCCATCATTCATTCCCCCCTCATTTCTTTTCCCCTTTTCATGTCATTTTCCCCATATTTCCCATTGCTGAAATAGCACTTTTCAACAATATTTTCCCCATATTTCCCATTGCTGAAACAACACTCTTCAACAACATTTTCCCTATTTTTCCAATTGATGAAACACCACTCTTCAGCAACACTTTACCCACTTTTCCCATTGCTGAAACACCATTTTTTTTCAAAGACATGACCATGCAGCATTTCCCGTCATGAAATCATCTTCTTCAGTTCTTTCATTCTCACTTCTCTTATTTCTCATGCTAATCCTGTCCTTTCACTGCCTTCTCCTATAATTAAATAGACCTCTAATATAATCTCCCTCATGTTTAAAAAAGCTTCCAAAGTTTCTTCCATGACTATTGCCGACCTATTATGAGCAAGCACTATATTTTTCGAAGTATGAATTAAAGGTAAACATGAGGTATGTAAATTTTATATGTAAGTACAATTAAACTATGGTTAAATGAGAAGATTTCGTTTATTATTACCACAATCCCCACACACTTAAAGTCATCATTTCAGCTGTAGTTTAGGGGAATATCGAAACTTCACGCCATCTTTTCACAACAAGTCGATTACTATCATTTTTCTTACCCATTACCTCGTCTCTTTACCATCATTCCATGTTCTCATTCACAAAAATTACTTTGTTTGAGTGCGGTAACTTGGCTCTTTGACTGTGCATTTTACCAAAGCTGATTAAGCTATGGGAGGACCTGTTATTCGACATGAACCTGCTACGATAGCCCTGCTCGAATTATACCCAAAATCATATCAGATTTTTCAGCAGGTAGGCTGGGTAGGTTATTTTCAGAGGCTTCAGTAATTTGATCCACAACAGGTTCTTGAATTTGCATGGAATCTTAAGGAAGATCATTCTATTGTTCAAGGAGTTCGGATTCTAGTCTTAGAGGGTGACATAGCATAGGTTTTGGGCCTTCTTGTCACTGACATTTGATGGTTCAGCTAAAAACATATCATTCTTAATGCACAACAGGATTTTCTCCTGCCAAGAGAACAAGTTGAACCTAAAGGTCGGGGTGTCCGACTCAACTTGTTGCTGCCTCCTTAGCCAAAAGTTGCAGATTTTGTCAAACATTACCTCACCTATGAAGGTCGATACCAGGTAGTGTACCAACATGATTTTGTCTTGTTAAATCATTTACGACATGGTATATTGTTGAACATTCCTTATTATTTACTTGGATGTATTTGAAATATCTCGCATTATTGTAGACAGGTAAAATTCCCCCTCATTTCCCTCACCCATCACCGTCTCGTCCAACTACTAATCTGAAAAGGTTTTGCTCAACAAAACCTTCCCTTAAACAATCCACTCATAAACCCTCAACAAGCTACTGAAAATCCTCAGGAAATTGCTAAAAAATCCCATGAACAACAACCACAAAACACCCCTGACCCTCCAGAAATTCCACTCGTAGAACCAATTGATTCAATTAACCCTCCTACCATACCAAGTCCATCCCACGATTTAGCAGAATCATCTAATCCTACTATTCATATCTCTAGTGATGATTCTCAAGTAGATAACCCCTCCTCCTCTACTCGCAAAAGGAAAAGGTGAACCACGACTGCCTTTCTACTAAAAAGATGAATGAGGGCCTCAACCAAAGCAACCACCACTTCTGATAGCCCTCCCCTTCAGGAAAAATCCACTCATAAAAGAAAAAAAGAAAACTTCTACTTTCCCTGCCTTTTTACCTGGAAGACGAATGAGGGTGTCAAACGAAGCAGCCACCATTGCCACTACCCTACACTCTCAACCCATTCTTCTAAAAGCCCATACACCACCACAACCCCAAATCCAAGAATCTTTACCTGTCTCACCCAGGGGCACCAAAACACAATAACCAGATGCCCAGGGTACTGGGACATCATTTTCTTCAAAAAAAGTAGCTGTCACACAAGAACCAGCTACTCATTCAATAGCTGTCACACAAGAACAGGCTATAGCTGCTACACAAGAACCAGCTACAACTGAAACACAAGAACCAGCTACTGATGTACAAGAACTAGATGCCTAGGATGCTGCACATCACGTAGCTGTAACACAAGAACCAGCTATTGAGACTGTGAGTGTTACACAAATCCCAGTCACCCTGGCTTCCCTCTTACAAGAAAATGAGTTTCTAAGATAAGAACTAGAAGCCTACAAGAAAGAATTGGTAATGGCAAGGGAAGCCTATGACAAGGAGCTTAATTTGTATACCTTGGCTCATGCTGCATCCATGGCAGAGAAAAACAAAGAAAATGATCAGTATAAAGAATACATGTGCAGCCAATGTGGGAATATTTATCATCAAGCGGGATATAAAGTAGTTCAAATCCAAATGCCAGGAGCATCTACGTCTTCTGCAGTCAAAGAGGAATGTCCTAATGTTACACAAGAACCAGTAGGGCCTTCAAAAATTTCAGAAAAAGAAGCTAATTCACAAGTACCCTAGCCTACTGTAACTGTGAAATCTGAAGTTCCTGTTTTTTCTACTCATACTATACCTCAGCCTACCACTTGCAATGCTGAAACAAAAACTGAACAATGGGATGAGCTGGAAATAATGAACAAGTGGAGGAAAGAGTATGCCATTTCGCAAGGCAAAATCTTGCAGGAGCATAAATTACTTTGGCAGAACCACTTATATTCAAACTGGGAAGTTTTGGAGCAAATACTCCAACAATCTCGTGCTCATAAGAACCAGAATAAAGAGTTAAAAAGAAAATTTATCCTGATGTTTGATTTGGTACATAAACTATTGGTTGCTAGAAAACCATCTTTAAATTACTCTCTTTTCCTTGCAGAACACCTTGAATTATTTCAGATAAAAGCAATCAAAGATGGAAGGCCCTACAAGGTGTTTAAATCTGAAGATTTTGTGCAAAATTTTGCAGAGGTCTCTACTAGTAACCAGCATTTATTGTGTGAATTATATCTTCATAATGAAGCCATGCCTGAGAACATAAACCTTAATCTTAACCCTCTTGTTGGCGATATCCAGATTCGGGCATTTGCCTCTTTCCTTGCCAACTAGGTTACATGGAAGACTACTTTTCTAGCGGCCAGGCATAATGAAGATAACCATCTCCTCTAGATATGGCCAGAACCACAGAACCCTGCCACCTTTGTTGCAGAATATTATCAATTTCTGCAAAAACCAGGAATGACTCAACACATGCGGCAACTACAAGAAATAGTACTCTAGGACTGTCAACACTTTATTAAGGCCAAAGAAACAGCTACCTTAAAAGCAAATAAAATTTTTTGGCAATAATATTCTAAGGAAAAGTAGGAGCACAATCCTTTCAGTCCTACTAATCTTGAAACAACAATTTCCAGGGTACCTGACTACATCAAGTGTGTTCAAAAATGCGCTGAAAAATGGATAGGGTATCACTTTCATTTTCCTATTCTGTGGATGCCAACAGAGGAATATCATGCTCATCATAGGTTGGCCAAGAAGGATGAAGCAACAACCTGGAAAAAGCTAAAAAATATGTAAGGGTTCAGAGCTTCAACAGACAATACCTTCTATAGCTACTGCATAAGTAACTTGCACGCCAAGAGCCAGTATCCGGATTCTGATTCAGATTGAAGTTGCCTAAGGACATGCAACCTTTTTAGTTGGGGGGGATGTTAGGACCCTGTAATGTACCTTTTTTTTCATATATTTTGCTATCATCCCATCCTTTTCCAGTTCATATTTAAAGCCTATATCATCACTTTAATCTATTCTTCCAAAGGTATATAACGTTTCTTCTCTTTACTATATGTTTAACTTGTTTTACATGTAATTTTACATTAATTTCATATTTAGCCATTAATCGGAAATATATAGTTGCTAAAACAGTTTGAAGATTAATTATTATCGTTCTTTAATACAAGAAGACCACATTGTTGAAACGGTCCACAATACGCAAATCCCGTTCTTTGAAGCAGTTAGAAGTGATTTAAGTCAAAATAGTATTCGGTATGGAAGCAACAAGAAGATTAATTAAGGGAGTTGTTACACTGGCCGCAATAGCTACACCTCGAAGCCAGCACCATCATAACCATTGTAACAACATTTTTACTATGGAAGAACGGAATATCCTATTCCAGCATAGAAGATCAAATCGGGTTAAGAATAGGATCTGTATGATGTATTCAAATGTGTAATAGATGTCTCCTCTTTAAAGAGAGGAGACATCAGAAGTAGAGGGGATATTACGGAAGGTTTAGCTGAAAGGGAATTATAGAGAAGGAACGTGGATCATTTTCTAATATGTTACATTTGACAGATGAATAAAAGATTGTTTTGAGCATTTCTTCTTAATTCCTTTTTCTGGGGAATCTTGTGAGAAGGAAAGGGCCCACCTTCCTCACAAGATTCACTCATTAATTTCCGTAGTGTGTTAATTGTTATTTTCATTCATGCCTCGCTAAAACTCTGTTTTTCTGAAATCATTTATGCATTATTGGAACTCTGTTATCTATTGCTGAAACTCTGTTTCCATTGATTGTCGCATTGTTTTCATATAATTCATTCCTAGATAATCATTGATTATTTCAAATTGGTAATCTTGTTTACAGAATGAGTTTGTGAAAGCGTGGTAGTTAGAAAGAGGTGCTGAAGATTCCTAATTGGGGAATAGGGTCCTACTCTCTGTTATAGCATAATTGGTCTTTTCTTCTGCAGATTGGTTTCCTTCCCTAGATTGTTGTTTTCTTAATGTAATTCAGGATTCTTCTTATAAGTATCTGCAATAGAAAGATTTCTTTTGCTGTAACTCA
This sequence comes from Pinus albicaulis, assembly GCA_034641835.2. Lineage (NCBI taxonomy): Eukaryota > Viridiplantae > Streptophyta > Pinopsida > Pinales > Pinaceae > Pinus > Pinus albicaulis. Next base: position 181 of record JAXQQM020076277.1, on the reverse strand, counting down.
AAGTAGAACTTCCATTTGTTTGAAGCAAGGTGTGATTAGTGTAATTTTTACTACAACTTTTCATTGATTTTGAGATTGAGCATACACAGTGTGTGATTTCCTTTGAAATAAACAAACTTCCCTGGGTTGACAATTTATGTAGCACTTGATTGTTTAGATTAATAAGCAATTAAAGTGATCA
>JAXQQM020065295.1:0-62632 GCA_034641835.2 Pinus albicaulis | reverse complement strand
GTGTAGAAATTTGCTGAATAAATCACTTATTCAATGAAGATTAACCCGATCATACATCAATTTCGAATTGCATGCATAACACATAACCTTCTACAATTAATTGTCACATGCGTAGAAAGAACAGGTTTCGACGAGACATCAATTCATCATACACATTAACACAGTATGTATGGGAAAGCTTATAGCTGAAAACCCCGCAGCTATTGTGTATATTATAATGGAGAAATCATGTAACAAACTCAGTACAATACTCCTCACAAGTACTCAGTACTTTCTCATGAAGTTACACACAAACTAGCTTGGTTTTGAACAAGTTACTGGTTCAAAACTCACCACTAATTGCCTTGCCTCTATTGCGCAATCATGGCCTGTCTATATAGAGATCCAAGGTTCGAATCTCCTTGGCTTGACAGCGCAATCATCATGGGAAATTCCTCCAAGTGTGGTGCAAATCTCATGCACAACTGATGTCGCCACTGATAGCTAACTTCACCCTTTCATCTACCTCTTTCACTCGTCTCCACTGAACTGTCCATGCACTGTAGTGAACTGATGTGTTCTTGAGTTGAATAATGAGTTACTAATTAATGAATTAAATAATATTTAATTCACTCCACTCATAACTAGTTGATTAGCTAGTTAAACTAAATACAACTAGTTCAACTAGTTAACCGTAACACCATCTCCATCAACTCCTCAATCAACTCCACCAAAACTCTGCCACATGAGTCTAACTCAAGTCTAACATGCAAGATGCCATCAAACCCTAGAACCACGTGATTCCCATCGCCTGCATGAGCCACCTCTCCATGACTCGAACTGAAGTGCTCCAAGAGAGTAAACTACTGTTTATAGTCTAAATATTATTAAGGGTAAATAATATTTGACTTCCATATTTTTAGGAGAGGCAGTCTAAAAATAGCCCGTGACCTAAAAATATGAGTCTCATCTATTTTTACCAACATGTCGCATACTTCAAGAATCTCCAACTGGAATCCCCGAATCATGCTCCGTATGTCTAAAAATAGACATAGTCTAAAAATAGATTTTTCGACAAAAATCACATGTGTGGTCCTCACCTAGTTTAGGTGATCACTTTCCAACTAGGATCAGGAAAGATGTTTCAGGAGGCCTCCTTCACTGTTTCTTGTTGCCATTTTCAACACTCCCTCTCAACAAGAAAGGACTGTCATTGCATTCGACATGCAACTCCATGCATTCGCCCTGCAACCTTCACAAGCGCCATGCAACTCCATGCATGCGACATGCAACTCCATGCATTCGCCATGCACCCTTTGCATGTGCCATGCAAACTCATGCATGCACCATGCAACTCCTCTGAAACTGAATAGGCTCCAAACAACTCAATCAGTCTTGATGCATCTAGCATCTATCATCAAAGTCTTCGACTTCTGCTGGTACCAACTGCACATGTCATTAGGAACTACTGCGTTGTTGAACTCTTGCACCCATGCACTCTTGCACTTGCTGTCAACTCTGATCCGCGCTCCAGTATCCGACACTGTCACTTTGATCTGCCTGCATCACTCCAACTGATCTGCTACTGCCATGCTATGGGCACCTCGTAGCCAGGTTCAATCCATGAGATCCACACCATCTCATGAATCTGCCCAGAAATCTCCTCTTGGGATCAATCATGCATGTTGCCCCACCTCATACCTGGTGGTATAGCTGCATGCACTCCCTCTGCCCGTCTGGCACGAAATTTCTCTACATGAGTGGTCTCTTCCACTCCATGATCCTCTTGTGGCTGCTCCACATCCCGAGGTTCACTATCACCTGCATGCAAAACCCGCTCCCTCTCAAGCTTCAATTGCATGTCTTCCTCCCGCTTCCCAACAGTAGGAAGCTCCGTAGACATCCCATCTACTTCAAGTCTGTAGAGATTCTTTGTTCGAATCCCAACCTTCTTGACTTGTCCCGTTGCCTTGTGCCGAAGGAAAACTTTTCCTTCTCTAAAGACAACTTCATACCCTTTATCCTCTAACATTGCGACTGAGATCAGATTCTTTGTTAGACCTGGTACATGCAATACATATTGTAAAAGAATGAGTTTACCTGACTCCCTCTGAAAGGTTATGGTACCAATGCCGGTCGCATTGTATCGTCCACCGTCACCCAACTCAACATGCATCTGGAGACCTTTCTCCACCAAGTCACTGAAAAGATTTGCATCTCCCGTCATGTGAAAGGAAGCGCCACTATCAAAATACCACCCCGATCCCAATGCACTAGACACCATGCATGCGATCAATGAGAAGTCTAGCTCAAATTGCGAGGCAAGAGCCTCACCAGCTGCAGCTCCAGCAGCCTGCTTGTTCTTCTTCTTCTTTGGGCAATTCGTGGCGTAATGTCCATGATCGTGACAGTGAAAACACTTCACTTTGGACATGTCACGCTCTTTACCATCCGCACCGGATTGAGAAGGCTTCTCCTTGCCCTTCCCCTTCCTTGCTTTGGCAGCCAAAGCACAGTCTTCTTCATCAGCTCCCTTTGATGAAGAACCATCTCTGGTATTTCACCGGATCTCCTCTTGCACGAGATCAGACCACAGTCTTTCCCATCCCGGCAACTTTTCCCGACCATTGACACTATCTTGATATGCATGCCAACTCTTCGGCAAACCAAGAAGCGCCAAACTCACTAGATCCTCATCCTCCACCGACACACCAACACTTCCCAGCTCATCCCGACATTGGGTGAACCTCGTGAGGTACTTCGGCATACTTTCCCCCTTCTCACACTTGATGTTCCTGAGTCTATCTTTGAGCACCAGCTTCCTCTGATCGCTCTTGCTTTGGTACAGATCCATCAAGGGTTTCCACATCAAATATGGAGAGGCCTTCCCGTGTAAACTGGATACAATGTGATCCTTTACACCCTCCAACAGGATCCTTCGACATTTTGCTTGTTTCTTTTGCCATGCTTCCACAACAGCAGCATCATTAGAAGTAGACTTTGGAATCTCTTTCTCCACGAATTCCAACAGCCCATGATCATCTAATACAACCTCCATGCGGTCCTTCCATGCAACATAATTCGAACTGCCTTCCAAGGCATATTCTAGTCGCAACCCGATGAAAGACATTTTCACCGCGGCACCAAGAACACAAATCTGCAAACTCGAATTTCACCACCAACTGATAACTCAATCGCTTCCGATCTACACTTGAGAACAAATTATTTCCAAATCAGAGATTGACTGCATGGGATTTTACCAGACCTTTCACTTTCCAAAGAAAGATGAATCCGGAGGCTATCTGGCCCGTATGCAGGCTCTGTCCGAGGAAATAAGTTTGAAATCACCGTAATAGATCTCGACAATTAATATTGCTCCGATACCATGTAGAAATTAGCTGAATAAATCACTTATTCAATGAATATTAACCCGATCATACATCAATTTCGAATTGCATGCATAACACATAACCTTCTTCTACAATTAATTGTCACATGCGGAAAGAATAGAAGCGATCGCACATCAAATCAATCACACACATTAACACAGTATGTATGGGGAAAGCTTATAGCTGAAAACCCCGCAGCTATAGTATATTATAAATGGAGAGAACATGCAGCAAATACATAGTACAAACTCCTCACAAGTACTCAGTACTATCTCCCAAAGCTACACAAAAACTAGCTTGGTTTTGAACAAGTCACATGTTCAAAACACACCCACTACTTCTCTGCCTCTATTGCGCAATCAAGGCTGGTCTAAATAGAGATCCAGGTTCGAATCTCACTGGCTTCAACTGCGCAATTGTCATTGGTAATTTCCTCCAAGTGTTATGCAAATCCCATGCAAAACTGATCCTCTAACTGATAGCTTTACTCACCCTTTCATCTACCTCTTTCACTGGTCTCCACTGAACTGTCCATGCACTGAGTTAAACTGATGTGTTCTTTAGTTGAATAATGAGTTAATAATTAGTGAATTAAATAATATTTAATTCACACAACTCATCTCTAGTGTATTAGCCAATTAAACTAAATACAACTAGTTCAACTAGTTAACCAGAACACCACCTCCATTAACTCCTCAATCAACTCCACCAAAACTCTGCCACATGAGTCTAACTGAAGTCTAACATGCAAGATGCCATCAAACCCTAGGAACCACGTGATTCCTCTATCAGATGCATGAGCCACCTCCATGACTCGAACTGAAGTGCTCCAAGAGAGTAAATTGCTGTTTATAGTCTAAATATTATTAAGGGTAAATAATATTTGACTTCCATATTTTTAGGAGAGGCAGTCTAAAAATAGCCTGTGACCTAAAAATATGAGTCTCATATATTTTTACCAACATGTCGCATACTTCAAGAATCTCCAACTGGAATCCCCGAATCATGCTCCGTATGTCTAAAAATAGACATAGTCTAAAAATAGATTTTTCCGACAAAAATCACGTGTGGTCCCCACCTAGTTTAGGTGATCACTTTCCAACTAGGATCAGGAAAGATGTTTCAGGAGGCCTCCTTCACTGTTTCAATCGTTTCTTTCTTGTTGCCATTTTCAACATTTAGTAGGGGCTAAGATAGTATGCACTTGATGCGATTATTGATCATTTTGATGATTTAGGAGTCATTATTTCTATGTACTTTGTAAAAAGTATTTGTGGTTGATGTATTTAGTGGGGCTAAGAGAAAATCGTACAATGATTTATCAAGCTTATTATAAGAGAGTTAGGTGTTCTCTAAGTACTTATAGAAGTAATGTGATTAAAAGTAATATATCTGACATCGTATAAATGATGACATGTTAAATGTATTTCATTTGATTGAAAATGATGTTATTAATGTGACCAAATTTGTTGATTATAAATTACATGGTGCTTGTCATGAAGGTTATGAAAAACCAATTCTAGCTATTTTTGGGTTGTCAAACCACTTTAGAAGTATTTAGCACAACTAAGAAACCACCTATAGTTAAAAAACATTGCATATAGTGACCAGAATTCCAAGAGTAATTGGTAAGTAATGGTAAGTTGGTATAAATATTTTGTTTCTTATCCCCCAAAAAATTTAATAATGGCTATGAAGAAAAGCATAGTTTTTATTTTTATTTTTCTAACTATAAATAATTACCATTATTAATAAACATTAATGATTTTAAATTTATTAAGAGTAAAAAATCATTTATTATGAAGGAAAGAATTTCTTTTTGTTATTTAGATTGTTATATTATGAGTAAAATTTAATGTTCCAACAAGAAAAGAACATTGAGGACGATGTTATTTTTAAGGGGGGGGGGGGAGGTATGTAATATCCCTATCATAAGCTACCGTAAAAACTCTCATAAAATGAGTGTTGTTGAATAATTAAATATTATTAATTATTATATAGGTATTACAAGAAGTTTATTCTTTTAATTCTTAATTACGATAATATTACAAGAATTATTTTTTAAATTCTTATATTGAGAATAATTTATATCTTCTATGTAAATAAAATTGTATTTTTCGAGTTGGTATATTTTATGAGTTTTAAAACTAATAAGTCATAGTTTTAGAAAAACTATGGATACGTAACATTTTTTCCGTAATGAAAAAATCAAATATACCTTGAAAATCATAAGTGATTTATGGATGATTTATTGAGTGATTTTAAAATTTTAAAAATATGATTTATGGACAATTTATGGAGTAATTTTAGAATTTAGAAAAATATGATTTATGGAGTGCTTTTAGGAATTAGAAAAATTGTTGAATTTTCTTAGTTATGCTTATTATAATCCTATAGAAAATGAGAACTAATGGCTAAATATATGTAGACGCAGGTCAAGGGAGAGGAATGCATGTTTTATAATAATTATATGGAAAAAAATTGTTAAATGAAATTCAATCATGTCGGGAACTCAACGTAGGATTTCTTCATCTCTTACGAGGCCATTGTTGGATATAGTAGTGCGGAAAAAATTATCAATTCAAAATAGAATATTGCGTCAAGAGTCATGTTGGGTTGAGGGATTCCAAGCATTAAAAGATAAGTTATCTGTGCACCAATTTCTTAAAATAGTTTTTATATATGCGAGATCAATATCTATTATATTATATTTCTCTTAGAAAATAAATTTCATATGCATGAGAGCAATAAATAATTTTCTAGATTGTATTTTAGAAAAAAGTAAATGTTTGCAAGCAAGAAAATAGCTATTCGCATAGAAGTATATGGTTTCATGTAAGAAAAATAACTACCATGCAAAGAAGTATATGTATGCGTACTAAAAGAACAACCACATATCTAGAAGTTTGATTTCTTGAAAATATTGTATGAATTATTGAAAAAAGAAGATAATTTAATGAGACTAATCTTGGAAAAAATTTGCATAAGTTGTTTAAAAATAAGGTCCAAATAAGCCTTCATACCTCTGAAACTGTGATAGACGTGTAGAAATTGAAAGAAATTTTTGTAAATGATGTCATTCTCGACAAAATCCTCTTTCGGATTTGGAAAATTCATATTCAAATTCTCGAAAACTATGCCCAAAGTTTATGGCTAAAACAAGAAGTTATTTAATATTTAAATCTCGAAAAAATGGACTGCAAAGATTCATTGAAATATTCCAACCCATGATACTTGGGCAAGAACTAAGAGAGGTTTTTTTTAATGAACACGTTCCCAACAATAACCTATTTTTTTTCAAAAATTCATTTCCTCATGTTTAGAAACTTCGCCTAAATTTGATAGCTTAAACAAAAAAATATAGTAAAACATATTGTTGCCATTTGATTTATGAGCGTGATAATAATAGTTGTTTATGTACATGATAGCTCACGTGGTAGTGTTCTTGGAAAATAATGTGTTGTTTTGTGCTCAACTATTTATATTGATGTTGCATGAAAATAACAAGTCAGTATGATAGATTTCATGGAGAATATATATATATACAAAGGAGAATATAATTATTTTATTAGACTTTTTGAAAATAAATATGTAATTGCATGCAATAAATATGTTAGCTTTCCGTTGGATAAGTACATGTATATGCAGGAAAGAAATAACAATTATATTGTTATATCTACTTGGAATAGAACATGTATTTTTATTTACAATAGTTATATTGAATAATTGTCATTTAGAAAAAATGGTATTGGAAAGAACATGCATTTTCATGTATAGGAACATCTTCCACTGTGTTAGCTTCCTTTTATGTAATAACATGAACCAAAAGTAATAGCTGAGGGGGCTAGTTTGTGTTGATAAATTTTACGTAATTTGATGCATAAAGATCATAACTATTGAGATAGAATAATATATATTTGCATGCATAATAAAAATATCTGTTATGTTAGATTTTCTTTGGAAATAATATGAATTTGCATGCCATATTATTTTAGTTATCCTCTCAAAAGATTAGGCATCTAGATATAAGATTATGTTAGCGTTATTTTGGAAAGATCGTGCATTTGCATGAAATAGGATGTTAGCCTCATTTTGAGAAAATATCATATATTTGTACAAAGAATAAAAAACTGAGTTGTTAAAATTTTATGTAACTCGTGGAAAAACCACAGATACTGTAATATTTCTTTAAAGGAATAAGGATTGTTGTAGTGCTTTGGAAAATAATGTGGACTTATGGTTTAGGGGAATAACAATTAATGTGGTGTTTAAGAGTTATATGTTTTTAATTAATGTATGTGAAATGATGTTAAATAAGGCATGGCATGATATTATGTTATATTTTAAGTATGCACGCGAATTTATGTTGAAGAATCACTTAAAAATGATTATTGGATTGATTATTATTTGACCTAATCATGATATCAAAGTTTGCATATAGTAGTAGTTGTAGAAAATACTGTGACATATGCGAAAGATGGATTCTAATTAACATTGTGGAAGGAAATAAACTATTGGTATATGTAGGTTGAAGGAATGTTAGCTGTAGAATAATCCAATGATGGGAAGAACCAGGTTGCAATGACTTAATGCTCAGAGTCTTGTGGATAAATGATATCAGGATGATTGTAATAGCTTATCGCTAGTTATGTTTCATTTCAAATGATATTTCTTAGTAATATTTTATTACAATGGTCAAGGTACGGACTCCATTATAACCATTTAATGAGGGGTGAACACCCTCATGAGCGTTTAATAATAAAATTAAACTTTTGTTGGTTTTCATCCCACGGGGTTTCCAGGGTACATTGATGTCTAATGATGTGGTTACTTATTGTGCCATTTTTATGATGTTGATTCTTTTCATGATGTGATGTTTATATTATCAAGTATGTGATTAAATAATTGGGTTAAAAGAATCATGGAATTGATGCAAGGTTACAATAGGAAGTTTAAGTTAATGTGTTACAACAATGGTTGTTAATGGTTGTGTAACTCACTATTATTTTACTAAATATTAATCTATGTAGTGATGATGGATTATCTAATGTTAATTGAAGAAATGCGAAATTAATTTAGAAAGTTACACATTGGTAAATGTTGAAAAAATTTCCTAACTCCATGCATTTTCCTACGAGGTTACCAGGGAATGTTACACTTACGTTGTGATTTAAATGTTGTTCACATGTTAAATATGTCATTAATATGATATATTGTTAGTCATTTAATAGTTTAGATAAATATTGAAAAAAAATTAAACGGAGAAATCAATAGCCATGAATGTACTATACTGACACACTTCCCCAAATGAACCAACATATAAGTGACAATGGTGAAGTTGTTAATACACTCAACCATGATATTAAGTCATTAAGAGTGTAATGGAAAGGAATCAAGAAATTTGTTTTTTGTGAATTTGGTTATGTTACACTAATATTAGAATATAATTGGTGGTATAGGGATGTAGTAGTAAAGGCCACTAATATTAGGTAATGTTCTCCTTCCACTCAAAAGGTGCCGTCAATATTTTTATCCGCTGAAATAAGCATATGACGTTCTTTCCATTTTGTTTATAATTATTTAACTTCCTTTATAGCCACATAACGAGAGATATTTGAAATACATAAAAAAAAATCATGTGTAGATTTTATTATATCAATGAACAAACTCTTAAAAGGGAAATGATTTTGGTTGCTAAATTCTTTGTGCAGTTGAATTTAAGAGATAACCTTTATAACATTATAGAAATAGATATTGGGAAATGGATTCATTGATGTAACATGGAATATGTCCAAATCATTTTCATGTGCACCATATGTAGGGAATATGGACACTTACAAAATAAATGCACTATAAATTAATAATGCATATTCTATCATAGTCAAGGGATTTAATATTGAAGAAATAAAATAATATGGTATTAATTCATAGGATAGATAAGTGCATAGCTCTAAGGAAATGCAATAATAATACTTTATTTACATGATTTCTATTAAAAATAAACCAAAAAATAAAGGACAAGAACCAGAGAAATAATGTGTATAATATCATGAGGGATTCACGAGTAAAGTAAATAGGGTTGGATTCCACAAGAAATCAAATAACAAGGTCCATAAGGGAATGTAGAGATAAATGGGGCATCTAAATAACAAAGGTGTACAACTTCAACATTTTGTTGTATGAGGCAATTTAGTTTTTCAAGTAAGTAATTTTATAATTCTATCTATAATAGGATATATCTACGGTATATGAATAAATCATATGAACTTAAGTTTGTATATACAAGTTTTAAGTAATATCAAGATGTGACTAAAGGGGCTCTAGATATTATACATGGTTAATTAGAATCCTATTCTAGTCAATGTATAGATTCTTAAGTTTGTATATATAAGTTTTAAGTAATATCGAGATGTGACTAAATGGACTCAAGATATTATGCATGGTTAATTAGAATCCTATTCTAGTCAAGGTATAAATTATTTCTCTAGTTTATATTAATAATTTACACATATTTAGATATAGGAGGGAATGCAGAAGATAAATAGTTGGCCCATTAGAGCATATAAATATTTATAATATCTATGAATTAATATTTATCGGCTTGAATATCCATGGGTTTGGATCTTTACGTAATAAAATAGTCATAAGGAAAGTAGTAGATAAATATGAACCATATATCCCCATGTTTTATATGACAATCATACGTATAGAGGATGCTAGGAGGAACTTAAGTCAAATGCTTGTTGGATGGAATTTTTAAATTTTGGGTAATGTGGATAGATCAATGGGATTGGTAATAACATGGTAGAGCACTACAAAAGGTAGAAACTCTTATTAAAATTAAGCATATCCACATATTTATTCTCTAAATAACTTTAAATAACTTTCATTTTACAATTTCGTAATATGTATCTTAAAAGAAATGAATAGTAAAAATGTAAACTAGACCAAAATATGTATTAGAGGAATTGAATATTATGTGTCAAGACTTGATCTTGAAATGAGAAGGGAATAAATATGCAAAAGGGGGGTATAATGATAAACTAGCATAATTTTTTGTCTCATAAATTAGCAAGGGAATGACTCACTGCTCCAGAGTACATAGAGGTTTTTCTCACTACAAATAATATTAAGAAAGTAGTTAAAGGTTAGTGAAAATGATTTTCCAGAAGCCTATTAAAAAAGGAAGGAAGAGTTAAATCATGAATAGGTATAAGAAGATATTTGGATCACAGGCCTTAACAATTTAGAGCGACAAAGGAGAGAAGGAAGTACCTACTAAACTCAACTTCTTCACCCACAAAGGAGAGAAGGAAGTACCTACTAAATTCAACTTCTTCTAGTGTACAACTAGGAATATAGAAATTCAATCTTTCATAAATGAAAACATTTTAATTGAGATGAAGAACTCACAATCCTAAAATTCTAGGATAACTTAGTAGATATTAAGAAAGTTATTCAAAATTGGACTAAGGGAAGGTTAGGTGTGATATTTGAAGTTGAATTGAAGCTAGAAATGACTATATGGAAAATATTAGAGATTCTTTCCTTGAAATGGAATAGTGGGAGATAAAACAATTGCAGGAATAGAAGAGGGACCACTCAAGCCTCTCAAAAAGTGTGGAGGTGTATTGAAAAATATACAAGCAATATTTTTTCTCAAAATTATGATAATATGAGGAAGAACAAAAGCACAATATGGAAAATTAGTAAATCAAACGATGAAATATTTCACATTTGTAAATAATTAATAGTAAGTGTGAGGCAGTTTGAAGAATTCAGAAAATAACTCAGAGTTATTAATATAATTGAAATTTTAACCCTCCCATCATGTCTTCTAAACCTCTTCATTAATGAAAAAATTTCATTTACTAGAGGATGTGTCTAAAGAATAGAAGTACATTGCATTTAGACAACAAAGAGCTTTTCAATTGATCATCGTTTAATTGTTTCATTAAATTTTATAAACTAATGAAATGCACTGTGCTAAAAATAAAAATAAAGAATCCTATGAAATGATGATATTTTGAAAATATTTAAAGTTGTATTTCTAACTTTCATCCAAAAATATGGTTTTAAATAATATTCCAGTTAATTTTAAAGAACCTGTAATACCCCCGATTTAGAACTTTTATGTTTATGTAAACATGAAAAAGGTTATGTGGACCTATGGAGCAATTATGTTGTTGATGGAAATTATTGCAATTTTTTAAAGACAAAGAAATAGAGATCTTTAAATTCTTATCCATGAGGATAGGAAAGAATTTCATACTTTCTCAAAATTATCCCAAAAAAATCCTTTGGGGAAAAATAAAATAAAAATTAAATTAGATAGAAGAAAAATATATAAGGAATCCCTAGTAAAGAGGAAAGTTATTGGGAAGAGGTAAGAAAAAATATGCTAAGGAAAAGCGAGTTTTAAAAGAAAAATTTTGTGGAAAAAACAAAAGTAAAACGTAGGCTATGGGAAACAACAACCCAGAATAACAGGACGCCGTTATGGAAACTTGCTGGGGAAAGTGGGCTTAAAAGTGCCATCACTAGTGTGACAAGAGGTTGTCAACACTAGGGAAAATTTATCTCTGCTCGGGGGAGAGCTCTGAGGAGAAGCTCGAGGTTGGGAGGAACATTCATCTTTACAAGTTGGTATGCTACATGTAGAAATTTTAAATTTAATTTCTTGTACTTTAGTAGTGGATATAAGTATCAACTTGTCTAAGTTAATAGACAAATTTTGCTTTGTAATAAGGGATTAATGTGTATTGTACAATGTCAATACTGTGTTAAATACAATGTCGATATTGTGTTATGTACAGTAAAATAAGGTACTGTAGGTGGATACAATTATAGTATGTTTAATTATAAACCCAAAAAGGGTTATGATCAGAGAGTAAATGCTGTATACCTATTCATATATGTGCATAAGTAAAATAAATAAGACAACTTGTAGAAATGAATTTAAACAAAATATATTGCTAGACTGATGAGAAGAATACTGAAAACTTAGAGACTAAGATAAGACAGATCTAGCTTTGGAAAGTAATATTATTTAAATTTGCTGGAGGGAATAAATAATACTGAATCTAAAAATTCTAGCTACTGAGGCAAAATAAAAAGAAGTGAATGCATGATACATTATAGAAGAATTTGAAAGTGTAATTATGAATAAAATACAAATACATTCATCATTTACTAGAAATCCACATCAGTCACATAACATCAGAAAGGATTCTAAAAAACCGATGATTTCATTTATAAAATTCTAAAGTCTAAGGCAAAGTACATATGCATCCATCATCGACAGGAGGAGGAAATATAATTCCTATTTCCAAATATAAATATTTAAAACTATTTAGATACAATAATCCTTTTACATCCTTGAGGATTACATAGTCATATGTATATGACTGTATTAAAAATAAAACACATATTACATATGTTCAGTGACTGTCAATGGCCAAGTATGGCACTGACATCTAAACATAGGAACTACAACGACACTTGTCTAAGCTAAATGCCAGAAGGAGAGCCATGGAAGAACAACATGCTACCAATGTGAGGAAGAATACAATTGGTAAGTATGGGCAGTGCGGGAAGACCAACATAATTCAGAAGCATACATATGAAAGAGCAGAAATGAGAAATTAGAGAGATCCAAATAGAATAATAAATCAAAATTATTACTGTGCAAGGGAAAAAGAGATACCTTACCTGAGCATGCTGCCGTGACGTCAGTTGCTCCACCTGTGCATACAAATAAAACAATGCTATGAGTGAAGGGATCCTCCAACATATAAATATGTAAATAAATAAATGAGAAATACAAAAATTACATAAAGTATTGAAATAACTTGAAGGTGAAAGGATGCGAGGATAGGATTTCACCCTCATCTCCTTCAACAAAATTATGGCTTGAGAAAAAGATCAAACCTAGGTGGCAACAACCCATAATATGAATTCAGATCGAAAAATGAAATTCTACGCAGAAGGGAAAATTACAGTCAAAATTAAATGCACAACATTTCCCAAAACGAGAAATATAACAGGGGTAAGAAGGGCTCTGTCAAACCTCGAATTAGGAGCTTAAACTGCATACGAAATTGCATGAAAATCTTAAGGGGAAGAACATCCAGATAGGTTACGCATTATCCCTAAGCAGTGTGAAGGGAAACAACCTAGAAATTTCTTACGCAACTACCAGGAATCATACATGGAGGAAAAACCCCAAATTGCAGTACAATTCGATGAATACATTCAAATAGAAATACTCAGAAGTAAATAGAGAAAAGTGTTACATATACCCTGCTTAAATAAACAAGAGAATTAAACCCAAAATCGTATGGGCAAAGAAGATATTAGCTAGAAGATCCGATGAATGTTTCGATTTCAAATACTACTATGAAGAGAACAAAATTTCACAATGTAAAACCCAATATTTAATTAAACAGAGGAATAAAAATTCCCTTAGGGTCACATGAAAATGAATAAACCAGCAGTACAAAGAAGCTAATGGATACATCGAAAAATCCAGTGACTAAACTTAGAATGAATGAAAGCAACAAATTTCATATGCTCTAGAAAAAATTCCAAACACAATTATAACTAAAACCAAATTTAATTAACTATTCGTATTCTGGGTTATGTATAAGAAATTACGCAAATTCGAAATAGAATCAGAGGATTCTAATACCTCGACCAACATATCATATACATAGAAGTTGGGCCAGAAATAGAATAGGGAGAAGGAATCCCAAATCAAATAGGCCAGGTCACATATCAAATGCATAATGCAAAACCCAACTATTCTGTGGGTGTAAGCCATACTAAACCCATGACTGAAATGCTATACGAATTATGCCTAAACCCATAATCTAAATTCTGTGCAAAGGTGTAAACTCAGAAACCAAGGTGCGTAAAGAAGCCACTTACCTTGTATTTTAAGAAAAGTGGCCAGAGGACTTCCAAATTGAACCCCGTAACTTGTCATTGAATGCCATGAGAAGAGTGAGAAACCATTACCAAAATGACCATGCAAAGGAGACAAAGGGTTCCTCCCTGCAAAGGTTAACAAACCCACAGTGAGATGGATATCCTAAATTTAACGAAAATCAAATACATAAAACATAGGAAGTAGAACAGAGGTTACATGAGGTGAATTCTGAGTTGGACCATGCCATTTGGTTTCCATACAACACAAACAAAATGAAAGTAGGAATAAACCTTGAGGATTTAAGAACAATTACAGTTATGCATTCATGCTAACAAGAAAACATATGGAAACCACTGTAAAAGACTTACCTTTGAGGCCTTGGTGAAGAAATGCTCAGCAACACCATTATTCTTCCACACCCAACATGTAAACACACATAGGTTCGATTTTGAGGAGAAATCAAGCTACCATGGCTTTGAAAATCGAGTTGCAGGTTCGAGCTATGGGGGCATATCTCCCTCAGGAATGACGGCCACAAAACATGCAGTGAAAGATAAAAATGAGGCAGAGGAAAGTAGGAAAAACCCTTAGGGTTTTCTGAACATCTCTGAGTTGTAGACCTAATCCCTTCGATATCAACCGTTCATCTGTGGCATTGATAAGGGTGAAGTCCACGTGAGGGCACATGGCCTCTGCCACATGGTTCACTCTGAGCAAGACATGTCATCGAGGTAGGGTTAACATGTTAAATGTGAAATGGAGTCATTTAATGGGTTTTAAAGCCTTCGTAGAACCCTATCTACGTTTAATATGGGAGTAAGGTTATAGAAAACATACCATAGAAAGACTATAGGTAATTGAAACAACAGAATAGGTATAGAGTATAGGTGAAACATATATGAGGGTTAATGTATGTAAAGGTATGTAAAGGTTAGAGTATAGGCTATTGTATGTAAAGGTAGGTTAGAAATATTAACCTATGAAATGTGCATGTAAATAATTCAAGAGTTAGGACTCCTTCTACCTAGTAAGGATACACATTTCTAATACGTTATAAGTAAGAGTATTAGTTAATGAATAATGGTTAGAGGACCATTATAGCATTATCAGACATGAAGTTTATTTAAAATGTTAAGACGATAAAGGAGGGATGACGATCATTAAACCATAATAGTACATGATATAAAAAACAAATTTGGGGACAGGACAAGTGGTATCAGAGCCCAAGTTAAAACAATGGGCTTATGGACCTCAACATTGGAAATTATACTGTCTAGAAATTTTAATTATATTGTTAAAATTTACTTTACAAAAATGACCAGTTGTATATTATGGTTTATTAATGCTAATGGTTTAATGTGCATCAGATATAAGGTGCAAACATAATTACAACTATTGTCATGTCAGACAGAGAAGAGATGTATGTGGAACTATGGAAGTAGGATATCCCTCTAGTTTCCAACCCCTAGATGCTAGAAATTATCAAAAACTTGCAGTATTAAATGGTTTAGCTAAGGAATAGCAATGAAAATTTACTGCAAGTTAGCAATGAACAAGAGAGGATGATAAGAGAATTAACCTCTAGGTCCAGTAATCAAGAGGGATATCAAGGAAAACAAAAAATAAAAGAAAAATAAACCAACTCAGAGAATTCTGAGAGTGGGGAGGAGTTTGGGAAATAAGATTATAAGTTAAAAAGGAGGAAGGAGTTGCAGCAGGGATTCCGCAAGATAAAGCCTCCAACCTTTAACGAAGAGAAGGAAGAGGATGCAGAAGCCTGGCTCCTAAATATGGTAAAATAATTTCAAGTATCTGAGTACGGAAGCAATTTGAAGGCAAGGATGGAATTTTACCAATTGCAAGGTAAAGCCACACTTTGGTGGGAGGAGACCAAAATTATACACTTGTTGGATGAAAATACAGTCTCATGGGAAGAATTTCAGGAGAATTTTAAATCCTGATACCTCAATGAAAGGTATTATGATGATAGAACTAAGGAATTTCATGAGCTAAGGCTGGGACAACTCATTATTAATGAATTTCACAAATTTACTTCGCTACGTACCATACATAAGAAAAGAAAAAGCGAAAGTACAAAGATTTTTAATTTGTTTACCCACAATATACAAAGAGAGAATTGAGTTTGATAACCCGAAGACTATGGACGAAGCTGTTATAAAATCCCGACTGTGCTATCAGAAATTTAAAGGCCGGAATGATCACTTGAAAAATTGGTAGAATAAGGAGAAAGGGAAGGCTGAAGCAAGCTCAAAAAGACCCAAACTAGCCTATCTGAATTTTTTTTGACAAAAACCACCAACGGAAAAGATTCAGTAAAGGTGGAGAAAATCAACCAGCCTATTCTCACACAGGTTCCAAACCCATGGAAGGGAACAAAAAACGAGATGTAGTGGTAAAACCCAAGGAACCCTTGGAGTGCTGGGGGTGTGGGGAACCTCACATGTTGCGGGACTACCCACACAACCCCCATGCTATTCAAAACATTAAAGCAGTGCATGAGGCAACCACAGTGAATGATGTTGCTAAAAGTATTCCTCGTTGCATTAGAAGATCGACATGCTGAACATAAATCGACCATGATTGAAATTGAAGGTATCATTTCGAACCAACTTATATCTGTTTTAATTTTCCTGGAGATAGTTTAAGCTATATTAGTCCACACATAGTGGAAAATTTTTAATTGCAAATAAAAAAATTTCAACACTCTTGGCTGGTGCAGTTGGCTACCAGAACCAAATGGAAGGTAACCCATAAATTGCATAAGTACCCTGTAAATATGAATGGGTATATTACATATTTGAATCTGACTATTCTCCCCTTATTATCTTATGACTTACTGGTTGGTATGGATTGGTTGGAACAATATAAATCAGTAGTAAACTGCTTAGAAAAAATAGTAAATTGTAAAAATGCACTAGGACAATAAATTCTAGTGAGAGGGAACTCAAAACCTGTGTATGTTAGAAAAATTTCTACATTACAGTTCAAGTAGAAAATGAGAAAGGGTTGTCTAGTGTATGCTGTACAAATTGAAGATTTGGGATAACAAGCATAAAATGAACTTATAGAAATCTTACCAGTGATTAGGGACTTCTAGGATGTATTTCCTGAAGAAATTCCTCAACTTCCCCCTCATAAAGATATTGATTTATCTAGTTGGTACTGGGATCCACCCCAATTTCCCGAGCCCCATATAGAATGAGAACACACGAACTGTAAGAATTAAAACTTCAGTTACAGGAATTGTTAAACAAGGGAAATATCAAACCAAGTGTGTTGCTGGGGGAGTGCCAGTTTTATTCGTTAAGACAAAAGATGGTACCCTCAGGATGTGTATAAAATATAGAAAAATAAATAAGTTAACCATAAAAGATTAGTGCCTTCTACCACAAATAAACAACTTTTTTAATCAAGTAAGGGGAGGAACCGTATTTTCAAAAATTGATTTGAGAATTGGTTATCACTAGCTTCACATAAAAGATGAAGACATCCACAAAAAAACTTTCAGAACTTAGTATGGAAATTACGAGTTCGTATTCCTACCTTTTGGACTCAGAAACACACCTACTACCTTCATGTGTGATGAAACCAACTCCAAAAATAGAAGAAAAGAGAGATCAACGCCTTAGAAATAAGACACTTCGAGGGGGAAACCTCCTTTACATTACATAAATGAACAATTCTTGGATGATACAAATGAAAAAACATCCTTCTATATATAGGAGTCCATGGGGTCACAATATAATCCTACCCGACCTAACAATAATAATGTAAGGGCACAATAATAACAATATTGGTGTTACAGGGAAACAACAATAACAATAAGGGGGCTACACAACAACAATAAGGGACTACACTAGTAATATAGGGTCCTAACATGCCCCTCTCCTTCAAAAAAGTGTTGTCCTCAATGCTTGAGTAGCTCTGGGTGCTTCTATATAAAATTATCATCCTCCCATGTAGAATCTTCAGTGGGTAAGTTCTTCCACTTGATGAGATACCCTGAATTTGATTGATTTTGTAACTGTCGAGTTCTTGTTTTCATGACTACTTTGGGTTCCAATATGAATTTTCCTTCCTCATCAAGTTCTGGAAATATTGTTTGAACTGTAATTTTTTCACCTATAACCTTCTTTAAGCATGAAACATGGAAAATTGGATGCACTCGCGAAGAAGCAGGGAGCTCCAATTTGTATGCCATAGTACCAATCTTTTGCAACACCTTGTAAGGACCATATTACTTTGGCAATAATTCATTATCCTTCTTAGCTTGCTTGAGGGACATTTGTTTGTATGGTTGTATCCATAAAAATGCCCAGTATCCTACATCAAAACTTCTCTCGCTGCGATGTTGATTTGCCTGTTTTTTCATTCGATTTTGTGCCAAATTTAGGTTATCCTTTAAGAGTTGGAGAACTTCTTGTTTATGCTCAATGTGATATTCCATTGCTTTAACCTTAGATTTTTCTCTTAAAGATGATGTGATGGGCAGTGGATAATATCCATAAAGTGCCATAAATGGGGTCATTTTTGCTGCAGTATGGAAGGAAGTGTTATACCACCATTCAGCGAGAGGTAACCACTTGACCCATTGTGTTTGTTTATCAGATACAAAATAACGAAGATATCCTTCCAAATATTTATTCACTATCTTAGTTTGACCATCAGATTGAGGATGATAAGATGAGCTATAAGCTAGTTGAGTACCTAAACAAGAAAATAATTCTGTCCAAAAATTTCCAGTAAATATGGGATCTCTGTCGCTTACAATAATCTTTGGGTATCCATGTAGCTTTTGAATCATTTCCATAAATGTAGTAGAAAATGTACTTGCTTTAAATGGATGAGATAATGCACAAAAGTGTGGATACTCGGTAAGTCTATCAATTACCACCATGATGACACTCTTTCCTTCGGACTTAGGTAAACCTATGATAAAATCCATTGAAATCTCCTCCCAACGTTGACTTGGAATGGATAAAGGTTGTAGAAGACCCAAGGTATTAATTGTCTCAACTTTATTTTGCTGGAAATCCAAACATTCCACCACAAACTTTTGAATATTAGATTTAAGGCCATCCAAAAAAAATTATTTCTTCACCCTGTGGTAAGTTTTTAAAAATCCCGAGTGTCCTCCTAAAGGAGAAGTGTGCAATTCCAAAAGAATCTTTTGTCTTAGTTGGGAATTATTGCAAAGATATAACCGATCTTTGTACCATAAGGAATCAATTTTCCAACTAAATGTATCATATGTACTAGGATTTTGCTGCAACTTTGAATGAGTGTCCACACTTCTTCTTCCTTATTCCATTCATCCCTTGCTTCGGTTATCCAATATGGTTGGATAATAGAAATGGCACAAAGAAATGCTTCCACCTCTTCATTATTTCTTGAGAGTGCACCTGCAACAACATTTAGCTTCCCTTTTTGTACACGATTTCAAAGTCATAACCCAACATATTTGTGACCCATTTTTGTTGCTCTTTTGAAGATAGTCTTTGTTCCAAAAAGTGTTTAAGACTATCATGATCAATTTTTATCTTGAAGTGCCTTCCCATTAGGTAAGTTCGCAATTTCTTTAGTGCATGTAGTATTGCTAACATTTCCTTCTCATAAATAGCTTTCTGTAAATACTTTCCTTTGATTGGATGAATTTCAAAAGCAGTGGGTCTTCATTCTTGCATTAAAACATCACCAATTCCATTTCCTGAGGCATAAAATTCCACAATAAATATTTTTTTGAAGTATGGCGTAGCTAAGACTAGTGCTAGGCACTTTTCCTCTTTAAGTTGTTCAAAGGCCTTATTTGCTTCAGGAGTCCATGAAAATGCATCTTTCTTCAATAATGCTGTTAGAGGTGCTACTATTCTCCCATAATTCTTAACAAACTTGCAATAATACCCTGTTAACCCAAGAAATCCTCATAATTTCTTTATGGTTGTGGGGACTTTCCATTCCTTAATGGCTTTAATTTTGTTAGGGTCTACCTTAACATCCTTGTGAGATACAATCTGACCCAGATATTCCACCTCTTGTACTCCAAAGAAACATTTGGATGTTTTTTCATATAATTGTTTCTCCTCTAATAATTTGATCACCCTGTCAACACATTGAACATGATCCTTCCAAGACCTGCTGTAGATTAGTATATCATCAAAAAATACTAGCACAAATTTTCTAAGGAAGGCTTTGAAAATGGAATTCATCAACCCTTGAAATGTATAAGGTGCATTGGTAAGGCGAAAATGCATGACAAAAAATTCATAATGAACCTGAGGAGTTCAAAATGCTGTTTTCAGAATATCTTCAGTCTTCATTATAATTTGATGATATCCTGAACGAATATCCAACTTGGTAAAATAAATTGCTCCATGTAATTCATCCAATAATTCATCAATCAAAGGAATGGGAAATTTATCTTTAATAGTGAGCTTATTGAGCTCCCTATAATCTGGACACATGCACCATGATCCATCCTTCTTATGCACCAATAATACTGGAGCAGAGAAAGAACTTTGACTAGGTTGAATTATACCAGCCTCTAACATCTCTGCAATCATACGTTCAATTTTGCTCTTTTGGACATAAGGATATCTATAAGGCCTGATGTTTGGAGAAACACTTCCTGGAATCAAATGAATAGCATGATCATGATCACGAATAGGTGGGAGTCCTTTGGGAGTTTCAAACACTTTGGAATGATTGTCCAATAATTTTTGGATATCTCGAGAAATAGACGATTTTGATGTTGGAACGTCTAATGAGCATAATTGTGCAATCACGCCTTGTTTTTATTTCTTCAGGAGCTTTGTCATTACATTAGAGCTTATTATATTTCCCAGATTCCCTGCGATACCCCGTAATTTTACTTCCTTTCCTTCTGAAAAAATTGAAGAAAATTTCTTGAAAATTAAAAGTTACCATCCCCAAAGATTGTAACCATTGTACTCCTAGTACAACATCATCACGTCCCATTGGAATGGAAAGCATTGGACTATTGAAGACATATTCCCCCATGGTTGGCTTGATATTATGGCATTTTTTAGAGAAATTTATAGTTCCTCCATTTGCAACCATCACTTGACATTCTGGTGCTAGGTATAGGAAACAATTCAATTCCTTGGCTACCTTACAATGAATAAAATTATGGGTACTAACCAAATCAATCAACACTATTACCTTTTTCTTCTTGTTATGTCCTTCTATCTTGAGAGTTTGAGGAGTGGTAATTCCTTCCAATACATTACACGATATGGTCAGACTCATTTATTCTTCTTCTAGGGTTGGTTCCTAGTGTATATCCTCTTCTTTTGAAGTTTCTTGTTCATTTTCTTTCTCCTCTTCACAATCTACGTAAAATAATTTCTTCTCAGCACACTTATGACCTTTAGTGTATTTGCTATCACAATTGTAGCAAAGCCCTTTTTCTCTTTTTTCTTCCAATTGTTGTGGTGTCAACCTTGTAGGTTGTGGAAGTCTAGGAGTAGCGACACTTCCATCTTTATAGATGTGAGTGGTAGGCTTCCTTGTCACCATAATATTACATTCAATTTTTCTTGCCAACCAGAATTCCTTCTCTAATGAATCAGGTTCCCAAACACGAATCTTATGTTGGATGTTATCCTTTAAAGTCCCTATGAAGACAACAATCATGTGTTCCTATGGAATATTAGTTACCCTTATATTCAATTTTTGTAAGTCCTCAATGTGCTCCACCATTGAACCCTTTTGTTTGAGATTTATCAATTGGCTAAAAAATGTGTTTCTCTTGGTATCCTCATAATGTGCTATCATTTCCTCCGTAAAAATTGACTAAGTGACAATTTTTTTACGGGAGCAAAGACATCAATACCATAGAAATGTATTTTGTTCTAAATATAAAGTTGCAATGCGTACCTTTTGCGTGTTTTTCACATTATTGAGATCAAGATATTCCTCCATATGTAGTATCCATGTTACGGGATCCTTGCCATCAAACTTACTCATATCAATCTTTGGAATATGGTGGGTATTCCATCCAGCATTAGAGTTTATGAAATCATGATTAACATTTATTTTTTTCTCATCGCGAGTTTCCTCTACTATCTTTTCGCCATTAGGAAACATTTTTTGTATCAAATTTCTCAAACCTTCCATGTCTACTTTTAGATCATTCTTCACATTTTCCATTTTTTCACTGATCTTATCTTCCATGTCTTCCATGACAACTTCCATGACATCCATGCAATTCTTCAAACCGTCCATCTTAGCTTCCATGCCTTTCTTCAAACCATCCATCTTAGCTTCCACGCCTTTCTTCAAAACTTCCATTTAATTTTTTGTCTCTCTTGTGAGAGCGAAATTTGGTGCACTTGGTCTTGTAATTTTGATATGTCATGTTGCATTTCTTCGTCTTCATGAGTCATAGTAAAGCCTTCTGAAGGCTTAATGGGTGTTGAATTATTTTTAGGGGGGATTTTAGAACCTAATACTGATATGTATTCTACAATATTCCCTTGGAATCAATTCAAACTGATTCTTCAAACAAGACTTATGAAAATCTAAAAAAAAATACACACCTTTTTCTTGCTTTTGAGGAGCTCGATATTGAAACTGAATTATCTCTGTGATTTTGGATCTTCAATATCTGAAATTTGGTCCTGTATTATCCCTCTGGATCTTCTTTTGAATGCCACAACTTTGATCTGATTTGGATTCTTCAAGGAGAATTTATGCCCAATCTCCCACAATAACCTAGTTATGGACTCGTTCAGTAGGGAAACATTTTACGTCATTCCACATGTCACTCTTTCCACCTTCAGCTCTGAAATTGATACAGTGGAAGCTACATTCCATTTACTTGTGGCCACTTTTTACGGAATTCCAATTCGATGTTCAGAGACAGAGTTATGACGATTTTCCCTAGGTCACCTCTTTTAGATGAAATTCATTCGGGAGCCCTAAAAAACCCTAACTTCCACAGATCATATCTCCGAAAATATTGTGAACCAAGATATGAATTTTTTACACAAAGTTCCTAAGGATTTCGGCTTCGCGTGATAATAATTTAAGATTTTTCACTTTCGTATAAAAAAATTTATAGTGAAAATTCCACAATGACCTTTTTTAGATGAAATTCAGGAGCCTGAAAAAACCATAAGTTCGAGAGATCATATCTCCACTAATATAGCGAACCAATATCTAAATTTTTTACATGAAGTTCCTCATGATTTTTCATTCGCGTGCTAAAAATTTTAGCTTCTGAATATTCTTAGAAAAAATTTATAGCTAAAATTCCATGATGACCTATTTGGAGCAGCGAAACTGTAGAATCCAAAGCTCTGATACCAAATATTATGCAACCAACTCCAAAAATAGAAAAAAAGAGAGATAAAGGCATTATAAATAAGCCACTTCGAGGGGTAAACCTCATTTACATTACATAAATGAACAATTCTTGGATGATACAAATGAAAAATCCTCCTTCTATATATAGGAGTCCATGGGGTCACCATATAATCCTAGCCGACCTAACAATAATAATGTAAGGGAACAATAATAACAATATTGGGGTTATAGGGGTACAAAAATAACAATAAGGGGTCTACACTAACAACAATAAGGGACTACACTAGTAATATAGGGACCTAACATCATGTGTCTCATGAACAATGTTCTACACAAACATTTGGATAAATTTGTGCTAGTATTCATAGATGATATTCTCGTGTACTCTAAGAACAAAGAGGAACACTAGGAATATCTTCGAATAGTGCTACATACACTAAAAGAACATCAAATGCATGCAAAAATCAGTAAGTGTGAGTTTTACAAACCAAAGATTCAGTATTTGGGACATGTTATTTCCAAAGAGGGGTTGGTGGTAGATCCGAAAAAGGTACAAGAAATTTTAAATTGGACCATACCCACAGATGTACCTACAATCCATTCATTCATGGGTATTGTCAGATATTATCACAAATTTGTGTAGGGATTTTATGCATTAGCTCATCCTATTACCTCTTTACAGAAAAAATGTGTGAAGTTTGAGTGGACAGCTAAGTGTCAAGAAATCTTGAGAAGCTAAAAAGAAAAAACTAACTACTGCACCCATCCTAAAAATTGTTGATCCAACAAATGAATTTATTATGTGCACTGATGCTTACATAAAAGGACTGGGAGGAGTATTACTGCAAGACAATGCAGTGATAGCCTATGAGTCTAGAAAACTAAAGAAACATGAGAAAAATTATGCAGTTTATGACTTAGAATTAGCTACTGTCCAACATGCATTAAAAATGTGGCAACATTATCTTTTGGGTAAGACATTTGTGTTGATTACTGACCATATCAGTCTGAAATATTTCTTTAGTCAGCCATATTTGAATGCAAGACAAGCGAGATGGTTAGCTTTCCTTAGCGAATTTCATATGGAGAAAAAACACATTAAGGGAAAGGAAAACCGAATTGCTAATGCCTTAAATAGACACTCTTATCAAATTTTGTCTTACATGGGTAGCAGTGAAAAAATAAATATTGAAGAACATATTCAAGAATTTTTGTCACAAGAACCTTGATATTTGGAACTGCAGAAAAAATTACAGTAATTTTAAATCTCAGGATACACCATGAATCAGAAAGGATTAATAATCTATAAACAAAGCTTGTATATTCCTAACATACCTACCTTGAAGTAGGATATTTTGGATGAATACCATAAGAGACCTTATTCAGGTCATCTGAGTTACCAAAATATGGTGAAAACATTGCAGAAAAAATTGTTTTGGCCTGGAATGAAGAAAGAAACAACTGATTACTTAGCAAGATGTTTGGAGTGCCAACAGGTCAAAGTAGAGCATCAACATCCTGCAGGGTTGCTAAACCCCCTTCCTATTCCAGAATGGAAGTGGGAAGTGATGTCCATGGATTTCATCACAAGACTACCTCGTACTAAGTATCAACATGACTCCATTATGGTAGTGGTAGACACACTAACCAAGGCTGCACATTTTATTCCAGTGCAATCCACTTTTTGGGCAACATAAGTGGCCAATGTCTTTATGAAGGAAATTTTTAAACTTCACGGAATACCAAATATGATCATCCCTGATAGGGATGAAAATTTCACATCCACTTTCTAGAAGACACTCTTTTGGGGGATCGGAACAAAACTGAATTTCAACATAGCTTATCATTCCTAGACCGATGGGCAGATTGTAAGGAAAAATAAAATACTGGAGGACATGCTTAGCATGTACGTGATGGAAAGACCCACCATCTGGGAGGATTTTCTGCATTTGGCAGAATTTGCATACAACAACAACTATCAAACATCTATTAAGATGAGTCCATTCGAGGCTTTATATGGCAGAAAATTCCATGCTCCACTTAGTTGGAGTCAACGAGAGGAAAAACCAGTACTTGGACCTGAGGCATTACATGAAATGGAACAAAAAATACGACAAATTAAACAGAACATCAAAGCAGCTCAAGACTGCCATAAGAGCTATGTATATAAGAAAATAACACACAAAGAATTTAATATTGGGGATCATGTGTAATTGAGGTTCAAATCTCGCAAGAGTACCCTTCACACCGGTAGTTGTGCTAAGTTAGCACCACAATACTATGGGCCCTTTTAGGTTTTGGAACGAGTGGGCCCAATAGCATATAAATTGGCTCTACCTAGTCATGTTAAAGTTCATAGTGTTTTTCATGTGCCATTATTGAAAAATTATGTTCATGATCTTTCTCACGTGGTTGACTGAACTTTGATACAGGTGGAAACAAAAGGGGACTTTCTTCCAGAACCACTTTGTATATTGGGATGGGAATAAATTGTGTTTTGGAATAGAACATTAGCTCGGGTGAAAGTGCAATGGAAACAATTTATACCTGAAGAAGCTACATGGGAGTGAGAAGAAAGCATGAAAGAAGCGTTCCCAACGCTGTTAAAATAATAACAAGAGTTATCTGCTAACACTGAGGATGATGTTTTTGTTTTAGGGGGGATTATGTAATACCCTTGATTTACAACTTTTATGTTTATGTAAATAGGACAGAGGCTATGTGGAAATATTTTAATTAATAATTATTTATGAAAATTATGACAATTTTTTAAAGACATAGTAATATAGATCTGGAAATTATTATCCATGAGGATAGGATAAAATTTCATACTTTCCAAAAATGATCCAAAATAATCCATTGGAGAAAAACAAAAATAAAAATTAAATTAGAGATCAAATCCTATTCTCAAATCTCAAATATCTCCTGAGCAAATATCAATATTCCCTAGTGTTGACAACCTCTTGCTACACTAGTGATGCCACTTTTAAGCCTAATTTCCCCAGCAAGTTTCCATAATGGTTTCTCGCTATTATGGATTGTTGTTTCCTATAGCCTAGGCTTTACTTTTGTTTTTTCCACAAAATTTTTCTTTAAAACTCACTTTTCCTCAGCGCAGTTTTTCTTACCTCTTAGATAGGTTATGCATTTTCCATGAGTAGTGTGAAGGAAAACAACCCAGAAATTGCTTACGCAACTGCCATGAATCATACAAGGAGGAAAAACCCCAAATTGCAATACAATTCGATGAATAAATACAAACAGAAATATTCAGAAGTAAATGGAGCAAAGCGTAACATATACCCTTCTTAAATAACCAAGAGAATTAAACTCAAAATCGTATGGGAAAAGCAGAGATTAGCTAGAAGCTCTCATGAATGTTTCGATTTCAAATACTACTATGAACATAACGAAATTTCACAATGTAAAACCCAAGATTTAATTAAATAGAGGAATCACAATTCCCTTAGGGTCACAAGAAAATGAATAAAACAACAGTACAAACAAGCTAATGGATACATCGAAAAATCTAGTGACTAAACTCAGAATGAACGAACGCAACAAATTTCATACACTCCAAGAAAAATACCAAACGAAGTTATAACTAAACCCAAATTTAATTAACTATTCGTATTTTTGGTTATGTATAAGAAATTACGCAAATTCGAAATAGAATCAAAGGATTCTAATACCTAGGCTAACATATCAAATACACAGAAGTCAGTCTAGAAATCAAATAGGGACAAGGACTCCCAAATAAAATAGGCCAGGTCACATATCAAAAGTGTAGTGCAAAACCCAACAATTTTGGGGGTGGAAGCCATACTAAACCCAAGATTGAAATTCTATATGAATCATGCATAAACACATAATCTGAATACTGTGCAAAGGTGTAAACTCTGAAACCAAGGTGTGTGAAGAAGCCACTTACCTTGTATTTAAAGAAAAATGGCCAGAGGACTTTCAAATTGAACCCCGTAACTTGTCATTGAATTCCATGAGAAGAGTGAGAAACCTTTACCCAAATGACCACTCAAAGGAGACAGAGGGTTCCTCTCTGCGAAGGTTAACAAACCCACAGTGAGATGGATATTCTAAATTTAATGTAAATCAAATACATAAAACAAAGGAAAATATAGAACAAATGTTACCTGAGGTGAATGCTGAGTTGGACCACTCTATGGGGTTTCCTTACAACATAAACAAAATGAAATTAGGAATCAACCTTGAGGATTTAAGAATAATTATAGTTATGCATTCCTACTAACAAGAAAATGCAAGGAAGCCACTGTAAAATCCTTACCTTTGAGGCCATGGTGAAGAAATGCTCTGCACAACACCATTATTCTTCCACAGCTAGCATGCTAAACACATGGAGGGTCGATTTCGAGGAGAAATCGAGCTACCGATAAGGGTGAAGGCCACGTGAGGGCACATGGCCTCTGCCACATGGTTCACTTTGAGCAAGACATGTCATCGAGGTAGAGTCAACATGTTAAATGTGAAATAGAGTTATGTAATGGGTGTTAAAGCTTTCGTAGAAACCTATCTATGTTTAATATGGAAGTAAAGGTATAGAAAACATGCCATAGCAAGACTATAGGTAATTGAAATAGTAGAATAGGTATAGAGTATAGGTGAAACATATATGAGGGTCAATGTATGTAAATGTATGTAAAGGTTAGAGTATAGGTTAATGTATGTAAAGATAGGTAAGCAATATTAACCTATGAAATGTGCATGTAAATAATTCAAGAGTTAGGACTCCTTTTACCTAGTAAGGATCCAACTTGCTAATACATTATAAGTAAGAGTCTTAGTTAATGAATAATGGTTAGAGGACCATTGTAACATTAGCAGATATGAAGTTTATTTAAAATGTTAAGACGATAAAAGAGAAATGACCAACATTAAACCACAACAATACATGATATTAAAAAAAATTAGGAAATTGAGAAAAACCCAATTATATATTAAATAATAAAATAAAATAATAAATCTAATAAATTTTTAATTGAAAATAGTGAACTTTGAATTCAATTTGATTCATTATTAAAATCATTTTAATAATAATAATAATTTCTAACAATACATATCAATACACATATGAAATTTAAGATAATCAATTATAATCACTACTTTAATTAAAAAAAATAAAAATAAATTTTGAAATATAATGATTTATATATGAAAATAAATTAACATAATTAACCTCAACAACTAATTTACTAGAAAAATTATAAAAAATCGTAAACAATGAAAGACGTAGCATGGTTGAGGATCATATTTATCAACCTTTTCCTGTAAAAATAAATTTTAACATGCTCATTATTAATAACCATTATAATAATAAATAATTTCGTTAATTTAATATATTCAACATTTTAGAATAACAATTATATATTTGTATTTTATACTATAACAGTGAATTTATGTAACTCTAAAGTGATATTATCGATGTCTATTTGGTTTGTCGGATTTTGATTTGTTAGGTTTTGGCGTCGAAAGAAATGGACAGGCAATTTAAAAAAGGATAGACATTCTCTTAACTCTTCGGGACTCCATGAATTGAAACTACAACTTGCAGCAAATTGTTTTTTTAGATCTAGGACAATCGGTAACTGGTGAGAGTTGCTTGAGCAAGGCTCGGGTTCAAATCCAACTGGCTGCCACTATAAACCTAGGCTAGGTGCAACAGCTCTTGGTGCAACTGTTGCCAAACAGTAACCCAACCAGCGGAAGGTATTAAGGTTGATTGTCAAACTGCCTGATTGTTTTTGAACAAATATTTAAAAGCAGAGTTTGTTTAAACATTTCAATGAGAAATTTGAAGTTATGCATAAATATTGGAAAAAAATAAAACTCATCGGCAGAATGCTGAATTGTGGATTTGAACTTTAAAATCCATGTTAAATTATGGATTAGATGATCATAAATAAATATTGAAAAATGGTTTAAAGTAAAGCTCCTATGTTTTATACGTTAAATTATAGATTTTTAAATTTATAATAAGATAGCGAAAAAGAAAGATTCCAATATATTGGAGTTAATAAGAGAATAGATATTTTTATTTTGCATTATTCTTGTTTTATTTTTATGGAAGATTAAATTTTTAGGTAGGATAAATGTTATATTGACGGTTTTTGATTAAAAATTTTCAGACTAAAATTTGATAATTAAAATTTAATATTTGTAGTTAAAAAACTGAGAAAGTCAAAATATTTTAGAGGTTTGGTTAAATTTTTAGGAAATATGTTGTAATTGTGGCACATAGTAGCATTTGAATCTTTAGAGTAAATGAGAAATTTTAGTTTCCATAAAATTAAAAAAAAAATGAAAGAGAGAATTTCGACTATAAAATATTGATTTTGTATTTAATATTTATAAATATGTTATTAGAATAATTATATTTATATAAATTTTTAATAATTTTGATTATTGATTTTTTATAAATATTTATTACACTATAATATATATATATATATATCAATAAATATATACATCAGTCAAGATTAAGTAGTCAAATCTTTACATGAAGATTGTTTATTCCATAAACAAAATAAATTATAATAGATTTAATTTGAACATGAAATTGAATATACGGTTAATACTCTAAATTGTAATTCCTTTTTCAATATGAAATTTAACCCAATTTTTTTTAAATGAAAACTTTATGATAAAAAGAATTTTATTTTTTAATAAGATCAAAACTCATGACCTTCCTTGTCCTGAAATACCACCTTTGTTAATACCATTTGACATGAAACATTCTATTTATCTCAAGTCTAGGGACTTAAAAATGCACTTTGGAGTGTATGGATTTTTTTAAAACACTTCATTTTTTAATTTTCTTCCTAAAAATTCTAGTATGTGTTTAATGACTATTCGTGTTTTGATATATTGAGTACACACTATGTGGCATTAATTATATTAGCAATTGCACCACATGTTGCAAAGGAAATTACGTAAGGCGACAACATAGGAAAGAGTAGCATAGAAGAATGAAGTAAAAATATACATATGCAAATAATATTTATTGTTGATTCAGATAGATTTTTCCATTCCTTCATGCTTTTCCACTTTAAGAATGCAATTTATGTCTCTAAAGAATAGTAGGCTTCCTTTCAAAATCAAACTATTGTTCTAAAAAACTAATGGAATATCCTGAGTCGAATGATTCCCAATCTTGAGTGATCTTGGTAGATGCAGAGGGTGGAGTAGCATTCAAATTGCCTACAACAGAATCAAAGGTCTCCCACTTGGTGGTGCTAGCTACAATGTTACTACGTAATGGATTTTCATTTCAGATCTTTAAAGCATCCATCGTCTTAACATAGTTATGTACCCTTCAAACCTAAGTTTCATAAAATGACCAAATATCATTGGTAAATTAAGAAGCTAAGCAGAATTGAAATTTAAAAATATTTTTTCATGGTAACCTAGAATTTTTAGAAATTGTCGAGGGATAGAAACAACAGTAAGACTTAATAAATTTTCTAGCAAGAATTGAAATTTCATTTAAGAGGTTTGCAAGATCAACACCATGAAGTATAACCTATGTGCAATTTATTTACGAAGGTATTCATTGTTATATGGAAACTAGTGATATCAAGGGGAACATAGATCTTGTCTATAATTCTTGATGTGAGAATGGTGGTTTCAATTCAAATGCGGTTCATGAGTCTTTATCACGGTAAAATTTCTCAAGAGCCATCTTTTCTCACAGGTTTTGAATGTGATGCTTCAACATTATCAAAATTGGCCCCCTAATAATTTTTCCTATTGAATTTTTAAAGTATATTAGGGATTCATTATTTGTTTTGTAGGTATTATCTATAGGATGTTAGTGTATATCTAATGATAATTGAAAGGTGTTATGGTGGGCTCTTTTCCCACCCGATTCACTTTTACAATGGGTCATGAAACATTTGCTCCTCCCTTACAATCATATTGATTTTGAGTTGAAGAAAAGGTATCTATAATTTGAATTGAAGCAAAATGATTACGAGCTCGAGGAATGAGGTTGGTTATATGATAAGATGTATAGAAGTTTCTCTTCTTAATATCAGAAGTGGCTCTCATTTGGTGTAGGTTGAATTTACTAAATAGTTTCATAGAATCCATCTTAATGTGTCAATCATGTCTAGCTAGATCAAGTTGTTCTGAGGAGTGTTATCCTCTCCACCCATGTTCAATTTCCACAAGTAGCATGTTCAGTTATTAATCACTATATTGTTGTAATATCCTTGAGCCTTGTGTTGAAAAAACTTCAATCTTTTGAAAAATATATTTTACCTTATATAACATCTTTCGAATGAGGAAAATTGCAAGGAAGATTCACCTAGGGTTTTATTTCATGAAATAATAATCCATTATATTTTACAGATGGCCAATCACATATTCGAACACTAATACCTAACAAAATTAAGAAAATATGTTTTCAATTTATTTGGATAGTAAAATGATAGAGAATATCCAAATCAAATATTCATTTGTTCTTAGGTTACAAAAAAAAATATGTAAGTTTTTAAAATTAGTGCACTATCTTATAATATTTCAAACTTACGTATTTTCCATAATCATAATTAAATGAGTTAGAACACTTCTTAGGTTACATTAAAAAAAAAAATGTAAGTTTTGAACATTAGGGCACTAGCCTATATTCCAAACTTACATATTTTCCATAATCATAATTGAATGAGTTAGATCCCTAAAAGAGAGACAAGTAAGGAGCACAATATTCAAAACATGAAATTTTCAAACTCAAGATAAGACTTAATGAAACCATAGATTTGATCTTAAGTAAGTTTTTGGAGAAATTTGGAAGGGACATAAATTCTTCATATTTATTTATAATATAAAAATAGAGAAACCCATCTTCCTAAGAAAATTTCGCATACTAAGCAAATATAGGATTTTTCCAAGGTCGACTTGACAACATTTCTTACAAACATGGCCGAAGGATTGCTTTTTTCACTTGAACCTTATCATATGCTTGAGGGTGAATTCTTCAATTCAGATGAAATCAACGAAGATGATAGCAGAGATGGTGAATTATTTCTCTAGCAATTTTCTCAGTGAAAAATATTGTAATGTAATTGCCTGTCAACATGGGAGATTGTATCGGGCTTCTAACCCCATACATTGGCAGGAATTTGGAAAGAATATGTCCTGGCTTGGTGCTGTAGGAGATTCCTTAATTGTTTTGTGCATGTTTATTTCTGTCTTTTTGAAGTGGTGAACAAAACATCCCTTTCAGGAGCTATGGTAATCTTGAAATCTATTAATTTTCTGTAGACTATCAAATCTTAAATCTCAATAATGGTATTGGAATTCCACAAATATCGTAGAATGATAATATAAAAACATTAATAACTTTGAAAGAAAAAAATGTCCATAAATGAGCAGATGACCTAGCAGAAAAATCACAGGCAAAGTATACACACGGGAGAAGCTTGAAGAGTGTTTGGTCCTTTACTTCATAGGTTAACCAGAATACACTAAATCAACTTATAAAAAAATGAGGTAAATGAACTGTGGATGTCTTACTTCAAGGGAACAAAGGATAGGACCTCATGATCATTACTAATAACCAAATTGAGTCATGCAATGTAGCAAATGCCAACATTCAATATCCTCATATTTGTAGAGAATACCAAGGATTAATGAACAACGCAAAAGTGGAAATAAATTATTGATTTTGTATACAACACATTGACAACGTAACCCAAAAACATCCAAGAACTTCAGGGTTATTAAAAGGAAGAACCAACCTGGTAGTGAGATAATTACTAAGAGCAAATGACAAATAGAATTTTGGAAGTGGACGCCAGAGAGAAGCTGAAAAGGTGTAGACTTTACCTATGGAGTTCACAAGGAACTCACATTATTATTAAATGACGCAAATAAATTGATAATGGTAGAAATCTTATGTTTAGATGCAATTTAAGAAAATAAAATTACTTTTGAGAACCAGAAATCTTAGGTTTAGATGCAAGTTAAGAAAAGAAAATTACTTGTGCGAACCACTCTAGCGAGGATGAATTCTTGCAACGCAAGAAGTTGGTACTCACGCCCGAATTCAGATGAAGTAGGGGAACCTAGATTTAATCTATGAAATAAAGATATTAATGAACATCGAAGTATCACAGTATTTGGAGTAGGGTTCGAAACCAGTTCTGGTGCAGTTGTGCTCCCAAATGCAACAAGAAAGAAATGAAACCCTCACTATAGAGGAACAAAATTTCGGGCCAAAGTATGAATTCACCGTAGATCTGTCATGAGGTGACCACGAGATTTCGGTTTTGTTCAATGTAGTTATGGCATTTACTTGGCTTGACTCTCAACTGCTTTCAACCCTGGGATTGAAGGTCAGATGGTTTAACTGCCTAACATTTAATCGGATGTAGCAGTATAAGTCCACGGTGGGTACTGGGCATGTTGTTTTCTAATATGAATGACTTATGTTGTAAAAATATTACGTGTTTTACAAAATTTGGAAATAATATAGTACATTTTGAGTGTTTTGTATAATGTATATATATATATATATACTTAAAATTTTTTTATCTTTATAAATTAGAAATGTTTTAGTATTTTTTTAAATCTTAATGTGATGCACCATTTACCTAGATACACTAGTGGAAGATTATGTTTAATGAGAGCTCATGCATTTATATGTTTCTCAAGTTTAGTGTGGAAGTTTTTTTTAGAAGTATATGTATTTATGTGTTTCTCAATTTCAGTGTGGAAGTTTCTTTTGAAGTATTATAGTATGGATTTTTCAAGTATTATAGTATGGATTTTTCATTTTTTAATTGATTTTTGAGATATATATATATATAGAGGCCATCATTACATTTTTTTATAAAATTTCATTAGTGTGCATGAATGCTTTGAGGCACATTGTAGAGATAACATTTGTTAATCCTTAGCTTACTTACCTTTATTAGAATTATTACAAATAGAGGAATAGTGTGAAGTACTTTTGAAAATACTTCTACTAAATCAAGTTTTAGTTCGAAGCAGTGTATCACTTTCATTTTTAGAATTTATAGGGAGATGGATCTAATAGAGAAATGGCACTACTATTATCAAAATGTTAGCCTTCCATTGAAAAATTAGTATCTATGTTTTGATCCATTTAAAGAAGTATTTGAAGTGCTTCCCATTTGGGTTGGACTCCCTTACCTACTGTATGAAGTGTGCAAAGAGAAGCATTTGTAAACTATAATAAACTATGTTGGTATAGTACTTGGAATAGATGAACAACTTCCCCAAACAAGAAAATAACCCTAATTTTATGTGGAATTGAATATATGTGACACCTCTCTAACATTATAGACATAAATATTGGGTGATCTATATTTATTAACATATGATATGTTATTTTGAGTTCCATTTCATGTGTACCATATGTAAGAATATTAGAAATTAAAAAGGAAATTATCTTTCATAATTGGTTCAAATTGGATCTTCCTTTGTAGGTGAAATCCTTGATCTTGACCAAAAAATAAAGAGGGTATTTAACCATAAGAGAGATAAGCACATAAATCCAATATATTGTGACAAAGAATCATTTGTTGTCAAGAAATTTTATTTTTCTTTACTATGGTGAATGGTTCACTCATTGGGGGAAGATCAAACCTAGGGGAATTCACTATAACACCAAGAGTATATCCAACCTTAGTGAGTCAGATATACCAATAATGTACTACTTAGAAAGATACAAGAATTCACTAGGATGGGAGAGCAACCTCCTTGAGCCTTATGGAAATGAGAAAAAGATGTCCCCCAGTAGAATTTGCCACTTGGTGAAGGAGATAACATTCCATTTATCTAACCACTAGGTATTCCCACAAGGACACCATTTTCTGTCAAAATTTTAGTAAGATAAAGAGCTATAAGGAAGGGGAATGCTAAAGAAACAAAAGTTTGTAGATTAACCTAATAAATTCAAGCTAGAATATTAAGGATCATACCTAGTTTAGGAATCATAGAAAATTAATTACCTGAGTTCTAAAAAGGCAAGGGGAGAGAAAAAAAATCACTATAACATTAAAATCCTAAAATTCCATTACTCTGGGATACAGGGAATTTTGGTTTCTAAAGCAAGTACAAACACATTTTCCAGTCAAACCTTAGTTGAGGAACATGTTATTATTGTAAAGGAAATATGTGATATTAGGTTTATAAATAGATTTTATAAGTGAAATCAAGCCATGATTGAATAGGGTCTAGATATTTGATAAGCTTAATTATCCTCTCTTTCTTGCAAGTTATTTCTTGAGTTTCAGAGAGCATTTGGCACATAATGATATATAAAAAATAAGGCATAATTCAATTGTGTGGGCCTTTGGAGTAGTGAAGCCCTTTGTAAGAGGTGTGAAGTATTTTTTCTCTCCTCTAGTGATCATGCATTTTTATAATCTCAGATTAAAATATCCACAAGGAACATAGTAGCCGAACATAATCCAAATGTTTATTAGATGGAATTCAAAATTTTAGATAATGTAGGAATAATAATGAAATGATTTATGATATGGTAGAACACTCTGAAAGTTAGTGATACTTCCATATTAAAATTTGTGTCTCCACAAATTTATAGTCCAAAGAAATTACAACATCGTTTTAAAATTTTATGGTTCCATCTTCAAAGATAGGAGTAGTAGGAAAGTAGCCTAGAAGATAATCTATTTTAGAGGAATTAATTATTATGTGGAGAGACCTTAATTTTGAATTAGGAGGAAATAAATATAGGGAGGATAAGAGTAGAGGTGATACATTAATATATGTTTTTAATGAATAGGGATGGAGTGGATTATTGATAAAGATACAAGGAGAAGTGGTCATGTGCCAGGGAAGTTGTTATTGATGGAAAAGTGTGTTATGATTGTTATGCTTGTTTAAGTTTGATATGAGTATGTTGATGTACTATGGTATCACTGTATTTGTATAGATGTAAATAATTTTATGTAAATGTATGAGTGAGTATGAATTTATGGTCACCATATTTTTTTATGTTGTGATGTGAATACTTGCATAGGTTGTGCATATGCTATTGTTGTAGATAATTGGTGATTGAAGTGTTTGGTTGTTGTGTTAACAATCATAGATAGACAAAGTATCTGCCGATGGTGTTTGTAAATACTGAATAGAGGCGTTGTGATATAAAATGCTTGCATATGATTTGGTGTGTAAGGTTTATTAAGTGATGTGAAAGGATGAGTATAATAGGTTGATTAAGTGATGTGAAAATATGATTAAGTTATGTGAAAGGTTGGCACACATCTTGGAAAATAATTTTTGTTTTTCCCTAATTCATAGGATGGAAGAAGATTAGAGTATAACTACCATAATCTACAATATGGATTAACAGTGTACTATCAACATCCACAGTCTCGATTGACATTTGATTATCAACACATGCAGCTCATATTTATAGTGGGTAATCAACATCTGTATTCTATAGTATGGATAAAGAAAAAATTGGGATTTGGATTTCGTAATCATTAAAGTTGGCTTATGTTAATGTATGTTGTTTGAATATTTCAAAACTCATTGAAAGAATGTTAGTGAAAAATGGGATACCTACAATATATAGTGAAAGTAGGGGTTTTTTAAATTAGGAAAGTGTATTTTGTTCGTATTGGTAGGGGGTTAAATAACTTTATTTTTAGAGGTATTTTCCAATATGTAGTCATATTATGGTTATTTTTTAGTTTGCCAAGAATGCATGTGATATGTTGGAGGTTCATTGACTAAAGCCCCCATGTTTTGGACACCCTCTTTAATTAAGCTTTGAGAATGTTGGAACCCCCAAAATGAATAATATCCATCAATATTTGATGTCTTATGATGCACTAATCAAGGTTAGTCACTAAAAGCTAAAGGGATCAAATTTCTCTATTTCTTACCTTATTCAATCATTTGTATTATCTGTCCAACTACACTCCCCTTGGTATTGACATCGATCACAACTCATTGTACATGATACCCTTGGAATTGACATCAATAACAAACATATGGTCTAGTAGCACATTATGGAGAAAACCCATGTCAAACCTCCACCCACTTTCCTCTTTTTGAAATGTCAGTAATATTATAATATAAATGGTGGGATATGGACATAGTAGTAAAGGCCACTAGTATTGGGGCAATGTTATCCTTCCACTCAAAAGGTGGCATCAAAATTTTTATTCACTTAAATAAGCATATGCATTGTTTTCCATTTTGGTCATAATTCATTAACTTCCTTTAGAATCACAGGATGAGAGCTCTTTGAAAGCCATAAAAAATTATGTATGTGGATTACTTTATATTAATGAGTCAACTCTGAAAACAAAAATTATTTGGGTTGCCAAGTTGTTTATGGAGTTGAATCTAAGTAATAACCTTTCTAACATTATAGAGATATATATTAGGAAATGGATTCATTCATGTAACGTGTATGTAATATCCCTATTTTTACTACTTTTATTAGACAATTGAATAACCCTAAAGGTCAAGTGGACCCAAAGGAAAACAATTATTGTGGACATATTTTATTATTTTAAATTTAATAACAGTGGAAATTGAATTATTGTGAAAAGTCTAGAGTATAATTAGAGATCTAGGATTCAAGTCCATGAGGATGGATAAGATTCCAAAGACTTTCTTAGATTCTCCAAAAATCCTTGGAGAAAATAAAATAAAAAATCGAATACTCTGGAAAAGAGACAAAAATTCATACACGTAGTTACCCAATAGAACCAGTATGCATTCTTAGAATAGAAAAATGAATCCAATGAGAATAATATGAATTTTATACTGAGTTTATATTAAAAACAATGAGGAGCCAAATCAAAAGGTTAAGAAGCATTACATATGAAATTCTTAATGAACGAGAACAATTAAAACACAGTAATCCAATTTCCAGAGATAAAATCCGAAATTGATAAAGAATACACAACTAGATTTAAAACACTGTCACTCAGAATCTTCTCCTTTTATGAAAAATGAATAAAATATATATTAACAAAAAACACAAAGAAGTATTGGATAGCAAGAGTCTTAAAAAAGAAACAAAAAAACAAAAAAGGAGTAAGTGTAAAGAAATATCCTCATAGCAGATAGAATGTCAAGTACAAATACAAGGGAAATTCATTCTCAAAGACCGAAGACCCTACGAAAATAAATATCTGCAATGAAATTTCCAAAACGATGGAATAGAAGGGGAAGTGTAAGCCAACCACGCATTAAATATTTGGGTATATAGTGAATCCAAAAACGAAATCTCCTTACCTGGAAAACGTTGACAACCAATGGGTAAAGAACTCACTTCTGAATCCATTAAACTTGCAAGAAATCTCAAACACGTTAGTGGCAGAGGAATACCAGTTAAAAAAAAAAAAAACTAAACGTGAATGTTAGAGGAAGGAAAGTTAAAAAAAGAAATGGTGGCTGGTAAATTAACTTGAATGAAAAATACTCTTACCTTTACGAGAGAGAGAGAGTTCATGAAAGAAATGAAAAAGGTCATGGCAGAGTTGTCTTCATGCATCTATCCGACTTGCGTAACCATCTGAAACCTCATTTTCAAACCATGGATATGTGGAGCAACCCAGGTTCCAGAGCCGAAGACTGAAGGTTACCAAATGAGAAATGAAAAAAATCGAAATAGGGTTTGAGGGGTCGTAAGTTCAGTCATAAAATACGAAATGATCCAAACCGTCCACGTGGATTACATCCAAGGGAAGAAGAATGATGAGCCATGTGAAGGAAATAAAGGTAAACGTACTGTCAATTGGGAAATCCCGAGGTCATAACTCAATCCCTAGTATGAAATATGAAACAAATTCAAAACCAATAACCTTGTATACGATTTCCTCAAACATTAATACGCGAAAAATATCATTAAATGGAAAATTAATATATGTTGAGTCACCAAAGCCAAATCACCGTCATAAAATATAACTCAAATATTGAGACAATTAACCATAGTGGTTGATTTATATAATGTTGAGATATGTAAACGAGGGCTGGAGCACATAAACCTTTATGATGTATTCCTAGCTATGGACCATTGAAATTCGAATTATTTTCACATAGAATACAAACCAAAGGTAACAAAAGGGTAATCACTCATATTCTATGAATGGTAGAGTCTATTAGAATAAGCAGAAGAACTCCTTTGTATATAGTAGAAGTAACTCTAGAATTATGAAACAAGTATTTTAATAAATGAATACATGAGGGTAAATTAAAATCATAATAAGATACTTAAGGTAGAAAAAATGTAATAGTGGGGAAATACTATTACAATATTGACTCATAATTGAAGTTATAAATAGGGTAAGATGGACATACCTGAAGTTATGAATATGATAATAAAATGAAATAGTGACAAGATAGAGTCAATTTGATGAAGAAGGGATTCATAAATTACAAAAAATTTTAATCCAGGGAACTCGTCTAAGAATGACAAAATATGGATGGAGGAACAAGAACATAATTCGTCAAATAGTGACAAACTTATAGAAATTAGTGGATCACAAATTAAGCAGTTATACTATAAGTAGATTTTTTTTTGGTAAGTGGAGTTGTTACAGTGGACTATATCCAAATCATTTTCATGTGGACCATATGTAGGGAATATTCACACTTACATAGGAAATTCCATGTGGATGAAATAAAAAAAGCACCTTCTATCATACTCAAGGGATTTAATATTGAAGAAAGAAAATAATATGGTATTAAGACATAAGAGAGATATGCGCATAAATCAAAGGAGATATTACAAATAATTCTTTCTTGACATGATTTATGTTAAAAATAAAGGAAAAAGAAAAGACATGAACCAAAGAAATAATGTGTACAATGTCATGAGGGATTGTGGAGTAAAGTAACAAAGGTTGGATTACATATGGAGTCAAATAACAAGGTCTAGAAGGGAATGAGGAGAGAAACGAACCATATCAATAACAAAATATTAAAAATCCAACATTTTGTTATATGAGATAATTTGGTTTTTCAAGGAAGTAATTTTATAAGTGGATCTAGGATAAGGTTATATCTAATTTATATTAAGAAAGCTTATGATATTAAGTTTTTATATAATTTTTTTGAGTAAGATCAAGATGTGACTAAAGGGGCTCTAGGTATTATACATTGTTAATTTGAATCCTATTCTAGTTTATCATAATAATTTCCATGTATTTAGATATAGGGCAAGGTAGAAGACAATTAATTGGCTCATTAGAGAATAAAAATATTTTATATGATCTATGAATTGACTTTTCTCCCCTTGAATATCCATGGTTTTGGATCTTCTCATAATAAAATATCCATAAGGAAGGTAGTACATAAAAATAAACCATATATATACATGTTTCATAAGACAATCATAAGTATAGAGGATGCTAGGAGGAACTTAAGCCAAATTTTTGTTGGATGGAATTTAGAAATTATCGGTAAGGTATCTAGATCAATGGGATTGGTAATCACATGTTAGAGAACTATAAAATATAGAATATATTCCTTACCAAAATTAAGCATATCCACATATTTATTCTATAAATAACTTTACATAATTTTCATTTTACAGTTTGGTAATATGTATCTTTAATT
Source organism: Pinus albicaulis (assembly GCA_034641835.2). Lineage (NCBI taxonomy): Eukaryota > Viridiplantae > Streptophyta > Pinopsida > Pinales > Pinaceae > Pinus > Pinus albicaulis. The sequence continues at coordinate 21,379 of JAXQQM020065295.1, read as the reverse complement.
AACTTCTACCAATGCTTCTAAGAAACAATATAAATCGATCTTTGCAAAATGTTGGGATATTCGTTAAATCATGATTGCATTGGAGGGGGATAAATTTTTCCTTCATGGCTTTGCTTCTAAGAGAATCCAACCCTTCATCCTTCTTAAGATTTCAAACTAGAAAAATGTAAAATTAGATAATCAATATTGTTTGGTTGTTGGCAACAATGATCTCACTATCTATCAACATTGAATTGATTTGGGTTATTGTGGGAATAATGGTGTGACTCGTTTTGATTTAGCCTGTGCTCTTGGCCTCATGCTGAGGGCCTTCTCTCAGTTTCCATCCCTTGGATCATGTGTTGGGTCATTTAGCTTCGCCATATACTGAAGGCACATTCCATTTTTCCTGTTAACCCTCTGCTCCAACCGGCCTTGGTGGGGATAGACTAGTCTGGTCAAGACCCCAATGGCAGTGTCATCCCAGGTGGGTTCTATGATGTCTAAAATCATAGGGTTTAATTCCATGGTGGTGTATGCCCCAAAGTTTCAGAAGCAAGTCCCAATGAGATTTGTGGAAAAGGAAGATGGTATCCCTAAGATTGAGATTAGTGCCCCTCAAGCCCGCTCATGTGCTTTGCAGCTTGCAGACATGGGTCTTATTGGTTAGTTCACGAGCCTCTGACCATCTCTGAGGGTGGTTAAGTTTTGGATTGAGAAGAACTGGAAACCTCTCATAAATGGCAAGGAAATATATTATTTTTGTGGTAGGGGTTTCTACAAATTCTACTTCGATAATAGACTGGACAGAGATTTAGTGTTGAGAAATGGCCCATACTTCATGGAATGGTTATATTTGGATTGGTGGAGTCCAAGTTTCAAACCAGAATGTGATGTTCATAGTATGGGTGAAGTTTCCTTACATTCCTATTCACTTCTAGAATGATGCAACATTTATGCTGATTGGGAACTCCCTCAGAACATATATTGACTATTATAGGCCCAAGGATGGTCTATTATCCTGTGCAAGGATTTGTGTGGAAGTAGACCTAGAAAAAGGTCTCCCAAAAATAGTAAGTCTATGTATGGATAGTTGGATGCATGTGCAGGAAGTTGACTAGGATCAACTTCCTTTCAAATGTAAACTCTGCCATGAATATGGCGACTTTGAAAAATTTTGCCCAAAATAATAGGATAACTCAGAAAATCAGTTAGGAAAATCAAATGAGCATTGAAAACAAGTAAAAAGAAAAAAGGGGAACCCAATGCAGAACAATGTTCCAACATCAAGTTACAAGTACGCCCATAATAATGTTGGTCCAAGTTAGAGTGCACTTACCCCTCCTTTGGGAGCTCTCTTGAAGGTTGGAGATGGCCAAGAAGAAGAAAATAGGTATGCAGTTATGGATTCAGTTCAGGAGAATGAAAGTGTTGGAAATACTGAGAGGGGGGGTGAATCAATATTCCTTTCAATTAGAGCATTAGTTAATCTTCAATTATTATCAGTGTTTGTACAATGATAGCAGCAAACAAGAGGATAAAAAATGCACACAGTTTTAAATATGGAAACCCACTCCGGGACAAAAACCACCTAATGTTTTTCGAATAATTATTTAATATTCAACTCCAATTGAAAATAAAGCTCCAACTTCTTAGAATCTAGAAAAGAATTCTTCTCTAGCTCCCACTGGATGGATGCTCCAATGCCCGAGATTCTTCAGTAGTCAACTGAACGGATGCCCCAACACCCAATGAGCTACAACTCACCCTAGCACCACCCTACCACCCTATAGAAGAATAAAAGAAGAATGGACTCCTGTACCAGGGAAAATGGTCCACTTTACAATGATATAGAATGGTGTAGAAGAAGAAGATATACTAGACCATAACCCCAAATTTGACACAACCACCTAATGATGATCCTAGACCTCCCAACACTGCCTCTTCAACCCTTGGCAGATAGACACTAGTACAATTTTTACAATAATGTATTTGCAATGACTTAGTACAAAGATACCTTTACAATGATTGTATGCAGTGCTGTCCACTTGAAGACTTCATATGATGAAATTCTTGCAGCTGTTATGCACTTAGATACTGCTCTTTTCATGCTACCCTCTGTTGCACCTTGCTTTTCTTTTTTTCCATAGAAATTCTGGTCCTTTGCAACCCTTGACAACACATGATCTAGCTTTTTTTGCCTTCTATGAGCTCGATATTGAATTTGGTGTATCTCTATCATTTCAGATCCTCAATATCTGATTTTTGGTCCTATAGTATTCCTTTGAGTCATATTTCCAATGCCACAGGTCTGACCTAATTTTGATTCTTGAAGAGAGATTTATACCCAATCTCTCACAATGTCCTAATTATGGACTGTTTCAGCAAAGCGCACTTGTACAACATGCCACGTGTCACTATTTCTTCATTTGTTTCTAAAATTGATAGAGCGAAAATTAAAGACTATGCAATATCCTTCAATTTTTACGGAATTCCAATCCGATACTCAGAGAGAGAGTTATGAAAAATTTACCAAGGTCACTTCTTTGAGATGAATTTCAGGAGCCTCAAGAAAACCTAACTTCCACAAAGATCATATCTCCAAAAATATTGCGCACTCCTTGGATCTGGAAATTTTGCAACAACTTCCTCAAAGATTTTTTCTTCGCTTCACAATAATTTCAGCTTCCTTAATCCCTTTGTAGAAAAATCTAGGAGGCAAATTCCATGATGACCTGTTTCAAATGGCGAAATCCCTTGCATAAGGAGGAAATGAAGATCACAATTTATATAAATGCTTAAGTTGAGAGGGGCTTCAACAGGTGAACGTGGGAGGGATTTTAGGAGCTTAAAAAATATTAATTATGAATTTTCAATGACCCATGCCCCAACCCCATGGGGTTTTAGCCCACTAACTAGGGGTACAAACTTCAAACATGCATATCTCTCAAACCGTGAAGAATTACATGGCATGCCATATATCAACGGAAACATCTCAACAATTAGAAACCACCAAAAGTGTTATTGACCCAGAATATATTAATTTTGTAGGTCAAAATTCCCATTCAATATTGGATTAGCCCCTGGTGTTTCTTGGGTTGACATCAATGACAACCACTGATCAAAAATCTTCCCCTTTGGCATTGATGGCAACATAAGTACTCCCCTTGTGATCATGACACCTCTTCCTACAACATTCTCTCCCCCTTTGACATTAATGGCAAAGGGTAAACTCTAAAATGTCAAACCATCCCCGCGAACCCGTACACACTTCCACTCCCCATTTATATTCGGAAAAGGAAAATCTAATGAGAACTTGGGAGAATCCCAAGCTTTTGGCGAAGATATTCCAATGCTGGTGAATATTTAATATGTGATTCTTTTGGTGCTTCTTGGAATCTTGCTACTTGTCCAACTGCTTGCATAACATCTGGTCGGGAGGATGTTACATATGGAAGACTACTAATAATAGATCTATACAACCTTTGATCCACATCCTTAGATGAGTTTTCTATGCACAATTTTCAACCTGTTACCATTGGAGTATGGATGGGTTTGCAATCTTCCATTTTAAATTTCTTGAGAATTTCCTTGATGTACTTGGCTTGACACATAAGTATTCCTTTCTCTTGCTGAGATATTTGAAGCCCTAAGAAGTATGTCAGCTCACCAAGTAAAGACATCTCGAAATCACTTTGCACCTTTGTAGCAAACATCTTACTTAGTCGATCATCATTGCTACCAATTATTGTATCATCCTCTTTAGCTATTAGACATGCTTTAGTTGCTTCATCCAGAACATATATGTCATTTGGAGCTCGACTTGCTGTAGCCACAATTTCACCATACACGCCTTTCCCGATTTCACATTTTGTGGAGTTGAATAGTATTGTGTGTCCTTGATCACACATTTGTCCAACACTGAGCAGATTGTGATTCATGTTTTCAACCAATAGAACATTCTTGGCTAGAGCATCTTTACTTCCGAGAGTGACAGTACCTGATTCTATAACATTTGAAGATCCATAATTTCCAAAGGACACGGTTCATCCTTCTTCTCTTTCGCAGATACAAATTTCTTTCTATCTCTTACCATATCCGTTGGAGCAACCGCTATCAACATACCACACATCTTTTTTCTTTGAGACTTGAATATGAGAGCACAATTACTATTCTTCTTCTTCTTCCATGTTCATTCATTCTCAAGGGCTTCGAAGATTCTTCTGGAGGATTTTCAAGTGTACAGTCTTTGGCTATGTGTCCAAAGTTTCGACATTTGTAACATTCAATATTATTTCTTAAATGTTCAAATCTATTGATGTTTCGTTGAGCCCTGGGAGGTTCATATTTGACATATCTCCTAGAATTGTATTCGTTCCTAGGGTACGTATGACATTCTACAGCTTTATGACCAATTTTCCACATGAATAACAGTAGCCATAAAAAATATGTTGGTACCTAGATGGAAATTTTTGTCGAGGAATTGTCTTCCAAGGCTGTTCTTGTGAATCTTGTCCAGTGAAGTCTACATGCATGTCAAATCTCATAGGTTCATTGTATTGTGTTGTAGAAGGTCTTGCTTCTTCTTCTTTGTAACTGATGCCAGTTCTGTTGTTGTAAGGTTGTTGATTGTTGATGAGTTCTTCCAATGCCCTTGAGCTGTTGGCATAGTTTTGGATAGTTTTTCCTTTCTTCACTTCCTCATGCAGCGAGACTACTTCAGCTTCTAATTCTTCCCTTTCTTGGTTGATTTCTTCCAACTTCTTTTGAAGTGACTCTTCAATGCATTTGTGTTCTTCAACTTCAATTTTGAGACCTTGAACTTGTTCTTCAAGAGTTTTGGAATGGATCTTCTCTGCCTTGAGATCTTTTATAAGCTTGATTGATTCCTCATAAAATTCGTCTATGGTCCATCCTTCTTCTTCGTTGTTTGATACCTCTTGCTTATTGTGCTTGGGTTTATTATGCTTGGCCATAAACAATACTCTCTCATTGGCTTCTTCTTCATTATCATTGTCTTCATCGGATGATGAGCTATCTTCTTTAGAGAGAAAGTTCCTTTTGGATCCTTGCTTGTTGAATTTATTAAAGCCTTTCTTTCCTTTTGAGTTGCCATTACTTCTATTTGGACATTTTGCTGCAAAATTCCCAACCTCATTACAGCTGAAACATATCAATGGAAGTTTACCTTTGAATTGTCCCTTACCAATTTTTAGTTTTCTCATGAAGTAAGCATATTCTTCATCTGAAAGACCTTCTTCATCATCTCCGTTTTCTTCACACTTGCAGGTGCATGTATTTTCAATTGAAGGTTGTTTATCCTTATTGGTTTTCTTAGATGAAATGAACGTAGTTTCTAGTTGCAAAGTACCCTCTTCTTCATCAAGTCTCATTTCATATGCTATGAGAACTCCATGTAATTCCTCTTTACTGAGTTTGTCCAGATTTGCACTGTATTCTAAGACCGATACCTTTGGATTGAATTTCCCTGGTAACGTTCTAAGAATCTTCCATATAATAGTCTTCTCGTCAACTGGCTCTCCCAATCCTTCCAGAGTATTGGTTATTTCATCAACATTTGCACTGTATTCTAAGACCGATACCTTTGGATTGAATTTCCCTGGTAACGTTCTAAGAATCTTCCGTATAATAGTCTTCTCGTCAACTGGCTCTCCCAATCCTTCCAGAGTATTGGTTATTTCATCAACGTATTGGAAGCATGCAACAATGTTGCAATCTTCTTTCATTCTGAGTTGCTCAAAATTTTCTCTATAGATTTGAAGCTTTGCTTCTTTGAAATTTGAGTCACCTGCATATATATTCTCAAGCTTGTCCCATACATTTTTGGCAGTTTTACAACCCAACACCTTATGATAAGCAGATTCAATAAGTCCACTGATAATAATATTCTTTGCTTTTGCATCATTTACCAAATTCTTCTTACCTTGTTCATTCGTAGTTGATGTAAATCCATTTTGAACAGTGTCCTGTACTTCGTAACCTTGTGCCAAGAGATAGACCTCCGTTCTTCCTTTCCAGAGTGCATAATTATTTTCATTGAATAGAGGCACACCATTCTTGAAGGTTCTATGACCTTCCACTGCTAAACTGCTATTGAAGGAACAAGCTCCGATACTAATTGCTGGAAATATTGAGAGGGGGGGTGAATCAGTATTTCTTTCAGTTAGATAATTATTGATCTTCAATTATTATCAGTGTTTGTACAATGATAGTAGCAAACAAAAGGAACAGAAATGCACATAGTTTTAAAGGTGGAAACCCACTCCGGGACAAAAACCACCTAATGATTTTCTAATAATTCTTTAATATTCAACTCCAATTGAAAATAAAGCTCCAACTTCCTAGAATCTAGAAAAGCATTCTTCTCCAGCTCCCACTGGATGGACGCTCCAATGCTCGAGATTCTTCAGTAGTCACTGAATGGATGCCCCAACACCCAATGAGCTACAACTCACCCTAGCACCACCCTACCACCCTATAGAAGAATAAAAGAAGAATGGACTCCCGTACCAGGGAAAATGGTCCACTTTATAATGATATAGAATGATGTAGAAGAAGAAGATATACTAGACCATAACCCCAACTTTGACACAACCACCTAATGATGATCCTAGACCTCCCAACACTGCCTCTTCAACCCTTGGAAGATAGACACTAGTACAATTTTTACAATAATGTATTTACAATGATTTAGTACAATGATACCTTTACAATGATTGTATGCAGTGCTGCCCACTTGAAGACTTCATATGATGAAATTATTGCTGCTGTTATGCACCTTGGTTACTGCTCTTGTCATGCTACCCTATACTGCACCTTGATTTTATTTTCTGCCGTAGAAATTCTGGTCCTTTTCAATCCTTGACAACACATGATCTAGCTTTTTCTTGCCTTCTAGGAGCTCGATATTGAATTTGGTGTATCTCTGTCATCTCAGATCCTCAATATCTGATTTTTGGTCCTGCAGTATTCCTCTGAGTCATCTTTCCAATGCCACAGGTGTGACCCAATTTGGATTCTTCAAGAGAGAGTTATACCCAATCTCTCACAATGCCCTAATTATGGACTGTTTCAGTAGAGTGCACTTGTACGGCATGCCACGTGTCACTGTTTCTTCATTTGGCTCTAAAATTGATAGAGTGAAAAGCATAGACTATGCAATATCTTCTACATTTTATGGAATTCCAATCCGATACTCAAAGAGAGAGTTATGACGAATTTACCAAGGTCACTTCTTTGAGATGAATTTCAAGAGCCTGCAAAAACCCTGACTTCCACAGATCATATCTTCAAACATATTACACATCTTGATCTGAAATTTTTATAGAAGCTTCCTCAGGATTTTTTCTGTGCCTCATAAAAATTTCAGCTTCTGAACCCTCGTATAAAAAAAGTTATAGCACAAATTCCACGATGACCTGTTTCAGATGGCGAAATCCCTTGCCTAAGGAGGAAATGAAGATCACAATTTATATAAATGCTTAGGTTGAGAGGGGCTTCAAAAAGTGAACGTGGGAGGGATTTTTTAGGAGCTTAAAAAATATTAATTATGACTTTTCAATGACCCATGCCCCAACCCCATGGGGTTTTAGCCCACTAACTGGGGGTACAAACTTAAAAAATTAATATCTCTCAAACCGTGAAGAATTACATGGCGTGCCATATATCAACGGAAACATCTCGACAAGTAGAAACCATCAAAATAATTATTGACCTAGAATATATTAATTTTATAGGTAAAAAATCCCATGCAATATTGGGTTAGACCCTGGTGCTGCTTGGGTTGACATCAATGACAACCGTTGATCAAAAGAAAGCTCTCCCCCCACCCCAATAATCCCTGAGATTAATTACCCTGAGGCTTCCATTCTCTCCTCAGCCTCAAAAGAGAAAGAAAAAACTCTACCCCAAAAACATCTAGCAGTACAAAAGACTTTTCAGATAAAGAGGGGGAAGAAGAAGGATTTGTATCCTCTAAGGAAGCACCAAGAAACAAAAATACCTCTGAGCTCAATAGATGAGAAATCAGAAGGCACATGAGCCAAGGAAATGGATATAAAGGTCAAAATATCAGGAAGGAAATAAAACAAAGAAATAAGGCAGGAAAAAATGGAAAAAGACAAAGAGTTGGGATTCCAACACATAATACATCACTAATTAGCTGTCTTGGGGAAAAAAGGAGGAAAGAAAAAAAGTATAGTGGGCCCTAGGAAGGGGGTGATATCCACAAAGAAGTAAATTATGAATATAATCTCTTAGAATTGTAGAGGACTAGGATATAGGAAAATAATATCAAAAGTGAAATCTCTAATACTAAAGGAAAGACGAGTAGTCACTCTCCTTCATGAGACAAAGTTGAGTGAGTTAGATATTCACTCACTTCACCATTAAATTTTGGGTCACAACAATTTGGTAGTAGAAAGATCAAGAGGATCTTCAGGAGGTCTTTGTATGTTGTGGAATTAAACAAAATTACAAATCGTAAGCTCGTTAAAAACCACCCATTGGATTGCAACTACTTTTTAAAATTTAGAGATGAATAAGAACTTCTCTGTGGTCAATGTATATATGCATGCACATTTCTGAGAGAAACGATAATGCTTTAAATCATCAAGTGAGCTAAAAATTAATGAGTAGGGTCGAAACTACATTTTGGGAGGGGATTTTAATACCATTATTGGAAAAATGAGAAAAGGGGAGGCTGAACAGTTAGGGATGCCTTCCAGGAGAATATTGAGGACCTTATTCTTAACCTAAACATTTTTGATGTCAAACCTCTGAAATATCTCTATACTTGGAATAATAAACGTACAAGCCTAGGCCACATTTCACCAAGGCTTGACCATTTTCTAACCTCTAATAACCTCATGATATTTAAGTTTTGCCGAAAATAATTTATTCTTCCATGGTGTAGCTTAGAAAATTGGTTGATAAGCCTTCTTATCTCCCCATCCCTAAACCTGGGTCCTATCCCCTTTCGGTACTCCCCTTTATGATTAGATTCTCTAGGGTTCCTCGAAGTGGACTCCCTCTCTTGGTCAGAGTGGGTCGAGGGAATCCCAATTAATATTTGGGAAACAAAAATAAAAAGGTTAAAATGAGACATTAAAAAATGGCTAAAAGAAAATAAACTTGAAAGGAAATATGACATAAACGAAATGGAGGAAAACTTAGCCTCATTACAGGGAAAAATGGAGACTACTCAACAAGGAACTTCACGCTAAACTTAGAAGAGAAGAAGAGTAACAGAGACTAAAATCGAGAAAAAATTGGCTTTTGGTCGGGGACAGAAACACAAGGTTATTCCATAAGCAACCTAAGTTCAGGGAAATAAAAAACATCATATGTCAGATCAGTTATGGGGGCAGAAAATAAAGAATTTTTAGGACATAAAGAAAGTAGTGGTGGATCACTTCAAAAGCCTCTATCATGAGGACCCCCTAAGAGATGTTAAGAGTGAGGAATTTTTCCTAGAGGATATCCCAACAATGGTCTCATTGGAAATGAACAAGGCGTTGGTCTCTGCTCCATCGCCAGATGAAATTAAGTCTATATTTTTCTCCTTCTCCCTAGACAATACCCTTTACTCGAACGAGTTCTCGGATGATTTCTACCAAAATTTATGGGTGGTGATAAAAAAATACCTATGTAGAATGGTTGTATACTCTTTCAGGAGTTTTATTATGGGTAGGAAAATTAACACCTCCTTCTTAGCCTTAATTCCTAAGGAGTCTAAGCCATTCTCCTTCACTATATTTTGTCCTATCTCCCTATGCATTGTCTCTTATAAAATATTGTCGAAGCTACTTGCCTCGAGGATTAAGCCTCTCTTGCCTCTATTGATCTCGACCAACCAGGGGGGTTTGTTCCGGGGAGGAAAATATTTTATAACATTATTCTGCTCCAGGAGGCCATTGATTCAAGCTTCAGAAGAGGGGATCAAGGAATGATAATAAAATTAGACATGGAAAATTATTTTTACAGAGCCATGCATAGTTTCTTGTTGAAAGTTCTAAAAATAATGGGGTTTGATGAAACATTTATAAGGTGGATTTCCCTTTTCATTTCTTCTCCTTAGATAGCGTCATCGGTTAATGGAAAAGTGGTTGGCTTCTTCAAAGTCTCCAGGGGATTTTACCAAGGATTCCCTCTCTACCCTTTTATCTATATAATGATGGCAGACACACTAAGTAGAAGATTGGAGAAATATCATGATTCTAACCTCCTATCTAGGATCAGATATAAATAAGGAATCATAAGTATTAATCATGGACACTTTGCAGATGAAACCATTTTTCTTGCATGGGCCTCCATTGTGATAGCCAAATGATTCAAAGGAATCTCAATCGGTTCCTCAGGGCCTCCAGGGGAGCCATAAATGACATCAAAATCCATATATACAGCTGGAATATCTCCCCTCGGAGAAAAAAAGAAAGAAGAAGAAGAAGAAGAAGAAGAAGAAGAAGAAATGGTGAGTTTCAGAATAGTTAGTGACTGGAAATACTTTAACTACCTAGGGGTCCCTATCTTCCTAAGAAGAGTTTCTCCCTATGCTTGGAAAAAATTCCTTGATAAAATCAAAGCCAATATAGTGAATTCAGGTGGAATATGGCTGAATAGTTTGGGGAGGAAAATTCTGGTGAAATCAGTGCTTTCAGCTATCCCGATGTATCAGTTATCTTCCGTCCAATATCCTAATTATGTTCTACATCAACGCAAGATCTATATTATAAAATTTATTGGGAGGGTGGAAAGACAAAAAGAAAAAAATACCATTTAGTAAACTAGAAAACTATCGGAGCACCAAAAAAAAATGGAGGGATAGGAATAAGAGACCCAACATCAGTCAACATGGTAATGGGGGCCAAGCTCTAATAGATCATGACCATGAAGCCAGAATAATGGTGGGTGTAATGTTGGGTGCGGAGCCTAATTATCTTCTTTAATTTGTATCACAGCATTGGACACCTTTTCTTAATGGGGTGACAATGCCGCCCGTGATTAAACGTTGCCTGGGGGGTCTAGGGGGAGCCGTTCATTAGGCGGATGATCTGCTGGTAGAAGTTATGTTTAGTTAGGTTTTTTTTCCCTAGAAGGCATCCCCTCGTTTTTTATGAGGGGATTGTATTGCGGTTGTGTATTGTATGTGTATTCTCAGAGTGAGAAACAGATAGGGAGACTATGAGAGAGAACATAGGATATTACAACGGATCTGCTATGGGTTGTGTCTCTTCATTTTGCTGGATAATAGAAAGGAAGGAATGGCTGTTTGCGATGGACGTAGCCCAAAATATGTGAACCACATATACCTGTGTCTCTCTGTTTTATATGTTTTTCAGTGTTTGTGTTTCTACATATTTTATGTGTTGCATTTCTCTGTAATATATAATTTTATAACATATAATTTATGAGAAAAAAGTAAATAAACATCATGACCACAAAGAGGTGAGAATGAAGGTGACTCATGGCTCTCTAATCTGGAAACTAATGAGAACATATTTGGAAATCATATTGAACAATTTATGTAAAATTATGGGAAAAGGAGACTCGACTAATATTTGGTCGGACTCAATCTCGGGGTTATCACCTTTGTGTTCGGATCCCTCTGTCAATCATCTTAGGGTCCACATGGTGCAGAATGGGGTGGTACATTTGGATCAAATTTCATATTGCGATCAACAGGGACTATGGAAGGGGTGAAAATTGGATAATATCCCGGAAAATATGATCCCATCAAGAGAACATCTAATCAAAAAGCTAAGAGGATGCGTCCCCATTGCACACATAATGGTGATATGATGGGTATGGAAAATTTCCATTTTCACGGTAAAAGAAGCAAACTCCCATCTGCTTTTCAATTCCCAAATCCCACAAATGTCGCCAATTCTCCCATCTGCTTTTCAATTCCCAACAATTTGGAATAAAACTTGGAAATCAAATGTTATCCCTAAGGTAAACTTCTTCTGCTGGTTGTTAGCTCATAAATAAGTTCTCACAACAAATAATTTACTGAAAGTAGGTTTCATTGGGTCATCCATATGTCCAATATCTGAAAATTCATAGGAAAGCATTCCCCATCTCTTCTTGCATTACCAGTTTTCAAAAGAAGTTTGGTCGGTGGCCCTGGGTTAGCTCTTTCTCAGAACAAGATGGCTTCTCGATCTCCTTAAGTTCCTTAGCTCCTGACCAAAATGTTATGCGAGCTCCATTGAGGCCAAAAGAATCTTCAAGGAAATATGGATCTCTCTTCCCAAGTATGTTAGATAGAAAATATGGTTATCAAGGAATAAAGCGATCTTTAGCACGATTTGCACGAAAACCAAAATCACAACTGTTAAAGCCCTTTTCTCTTATATGGAATTTCATAGAATGACTATGGAACCCTATTTTGATAATGAAGAAATAGCATGGATATATCCTTGGGTTGGCCCCCTGAAACCTTTGTCCTCTTCAAAATCTCCCCCTTCATGCCCTTCCTGGATCCTTAGATTGTCTTCTAAAGGGCTTGTGGAATGGATGAAAAATTCGAATAAGTGGATTCTTCAATTTAATGGATCTTTGAGAATAAATCCCGGGGTGGCAGGAGGGGGAGGGATTCTCATTAATCCCAAAGGAATCATAGAAGACAAATATGCCCGGGGACTGAGAAAGAAGACAAATAGTCAAGTTGAGTCTTATGGATTGTTCCTAGGTCTCACTTTGGCCTAGAAAAAAGGAATCATGGATATGATTATCCTAGGGGAATCCATTTTAATCATAAAGCATATGAGCCACAACTTGAAATCTCACAACAATAATTTGAATCAAATTCTTAAGATAACCCAGGAAATGACACCTCACTTTGGGCAATTAAATTTTTTCCATATCTTAAGAGGGAAAAATAAGGAATATGACAGGAAAGCCAAATTGGCCTGCAAGCTAAAAGAAGAAAGCAACGAGGTGAATGGTATAGTAGGAAATGTTCCTATCCCCTAATAGTTGACTTGATACTCCAAAAATTGATAGATATTATTGAATATTTCATGAAAAAGAGAAATAATAAGATCAAAATTAAGGAGATAATGTGGTTTATTGGTCCCGCCATCCCCCTCATGGCTCCCTCATGGATCCCTATTGGAATCCCCCTCTTCCTACCCTTCTAGCTCTTCACCCTCCCCCCTCCCCCCGCCTCCCTCTCTTCCAACTCCCCCACCACATCACCCTGGTGGATCTCCCCTCTTCACCCTCCATCCTATCCTCCCTACCCCTGTCACATCTGACTTTGCATCTAACGCTAATGCTGTTGGACGGATAAATCGTTCTTGCGGACAAGACCGATCTCCCTAGTGTCAGAAGACAATCTAGAAACAAACGAACAACTAAGTTTGTCTTTCTCTAGATATATTTGTTTTACAAATAAATGCTATGAAGGTGTCGATCCTACCTTAGATCCAAATGCTTATTTGCGGTCGCAGTGCTTCCGTTGCATCAATAATCCTTCGTCGCAACAAGAGCTCTTTTGTCGCAAGAAAGTATCATCTTTCGTTGATCTGCAATCACAAACAAGAAAATATCAATAGCACCTGTATAACAAATAATCATAAAACATACCTATCATAGTGATCAAGGAATATATGAAATAAATGATCAAACGACAGCTTATTGAAATAAACAATCGAACGACAATTTATTGAGAAAAACAGAACTTGATTGTATTAATCTTAAAATATACAAAAGAACCTTACAACCTTAGCCTTGATGTTCGAAAGGCCTTCCCGGGGTCCGAAGCAGGAATCTCCTCTACTTTGATAAGTCTTGCACTCTTCCTCCAGAAGCAGAAAGAGGTATGTGATCTTTCCTCTCAAAAGCTCAGCAGAAAGAATTCTAAATCTTAACAGCACTTCAACTCAATCACACATAAAGCCTGATCTCTTCAATCCTCCATTAGTTTTCTTCACTTCAGTTAACCCTTTGAGGCTACCCAATGCCTCCTTTTATAGAGCAGATGAGGAGGTTAGGATTCCACCTTTAGAGGGATAGAATCCTCCTTCAAAGGGATAGGCTCCTCACATCAAGGGATTAGTTCCTTAAGGTGTGGGATACATGCACCTTACTAAAGCGTACTCATCCCCAAAAAATATCATCCAGAACCTTCTAGAATTGACCAAAATTCAACTTTTTCAATTTAATTCCGCGCTTTTTTAACTTTACAGGGGTACCGCAGGCATTACACTGGAAAAGTGCATTCTAGACCGCAGTTTATCTTCATATTACCTGCGTACCCTAGCTAAAAACGCAAGAAGGTCTCATGTTACCTGCGTACCCAAGGCTTTTTTGAGTTTTAAGGGTTTTTCCTCTATTTTTAGGGCTTGGAATGAGGAACAAAGGTTGTAAGACTTGCAAAGGAGGCATGTATGAGTGTTTAATGAGCTCATACAGTCAGCAGAATGTCAAGGTGACATTTTTAGTGTAACAGATTGCCCCCTAAAGTGCGAAGTCTGGAATAGATGAAGATGAAGTCTGTCATATATGAAGAGTGAAGTACTTTATCATTTCAAGGATCATCCCGTGGACACCCCAGTCGGAACCTGTAAAAACATTCAATGCAAAATATATATATATGTAATCATATCATCGCTGAGGTAGGCATTCCCATACTCAGATCAAAACTAACTAGAACTAACTTAAAATTGTTCTGATACAAGAATGATTTTGAATACATCACAGTATAGACATTTGTAGACACAGTATGGACGAAGAAACACTTCTCCCACCTCATGGCATATCTCCTGGGAATGCGTGACGTGCAACCTCATATGTCACGTGCCTGATGTCCTCATTCATGTGCAACAATTGGTGTTAGCTCATGCTTTGTGTGGGAGCACAACCAATCGCTCCTTTCGCTTCTCGAGGTGCGCACTCAAGGTGAAACCATGTGAATTCACTATGAAAAAGATTGGCATTTAATCCATTCTGGCCGGGTGAAGCCGCTTCACATGGGGGAAGGAGAATTTGGACAAGTTGGTGTAGTTGTAGTTTCAATGAACAAGAGAATTATGGAATGCTGAACACCTAATCCTACATGGGTAGGTGTGGAATGCGAAAGTCACAATGGAGTCCAAGTGACCTTGGAATATGAAACCAAGAGTCACACCATTGTATTATAAATGTACATCATGTATAATGGAAAAATAAGAAAGCCTCACGCTTATCTTTCATTGTGTGTTGAGTCTCTTGTGTGTGTGTTTATTCTTCTCATACACCATGTGTGTGCTTCAACATGGTGTTTAACATGGTATCAGAGCGGGCGATTGTTGGCCCTGCTTCAATTTGAGTGAGCCATTTGTGTTTATGGCTTAGGTATTATCCGCAGAATTTTTTGATAATTTTTAAGTAAGATCAGAGATTTTTATGTTAGCCTTTTTTGCCGCATTTAGAAGTGTTTTGAAGAAGAGCAGCAATCAGAAATTGGCAGCATTCAGGCATTGTCTTTGAAGAAAGGCAGCACTGCCCATCTGAAGGTTTTCATTCTAAATTTTCTCTGCAATTTCTGCTCATTTAATTATGCTTTTGAAGAGCTGCTGGAATAGTGTTTTAAATTGGGTTTTTGAAGAAGAAGTTTCTGGTTTTTAATGGAAAATAATTCTGAGTTTTGCTGAAGATTTCATCATCCCTGCAATTTTCTGCCGCTATATTGCCTTTTGCAATTTTTTGAAGAAAAGTTATGGGTTTTTTAAGTAAAGATTTTTGAGTTTTCTCTGTAATTTCTGAATTTCTACTACTGTACATTTGTAAAATTCCTGCAAGAAGAAAAAATTTCTGCTCCTGCTCTCTGCTGTTATATATATATATATATATAAATAAAAAAAAATAAAAAATAAAAATAAAAAATAAAATAAAAAAATAAAAAATAAAAAATAAAAAATTGCAACCCTTATTGCTCCACCCATAATCTTCTATTCCCACGCTACAGCCTGCTCTCTCACCATATCTCTCCACGGATACTACTCCATCGCTCCCACTCCCACATCCGCCTTACGCCCTCTCTGCTCAACGCCTGCCCTTCCATCTTGACTCCCCTACACAACACCTACCACTACGCTCCTACGCTTCACTCCTCCCAACTCCCTGCTATATGCTCCACCTTATGGCACCCTAAGCTCCTCGACTCCCCACGCCTCACATCTTCCAATCAATCTCTTAACACGTCGGCTCCCTACAGCCAACCCCAACCTACACTCTAACAATCTCCATACCTCCCACACCGCTCTCCATTGCAATCCGTTCCCTTAACACGCACTACAACTCTGCGCCCTTACACCGCCCTCGTGGCTCCTTCACTCACAGCCGCTCCTCCCTCCCTACGCTCAACCCATTCCCACAACTAAACGCCTTACGGCCTCACCAATCGCTTACACCTGCTGTTCACATCTCCGTCGGCCTCCCTACGCCTCACTGCCACTCGTTTCCCCTTTGCTATTCCCCTCTTGGTATTCGACCCTTGTTTCAACACTCAACACTCTCGTTTCCGCCCTTTTCCCAACGCTTGAACTACGCCATCCTCTCCAACCTATTCGACTTCCCCATTACAATACGCCTTATACTCCCTTCTCCCACGGCTTAACCGGCCTCACCATAGTAGATAGTATTTGATTTTAATATACGCCCTCCACCCCACAATATAATACCCCCATTCCCCTTTTAAATTAAAATCCCTTCCAAAAAAATAAAAAAATAAAAAAAGAAATTTAAAATTCCCTCCATTTAATTCAATTCCCTTCCTATTTCATTCCAATTAATTTATTTTTTAATTAATTTTTAATTAAAAAAGAAAAAAAAAAGAAAAAACAGCAGAGAGAGAGGAAAGAGAGAATATGAACAACAGAAGAAGAGAAAATGACATATGAAGAGTAGATGGACTGAATACATAGAGAAAATTACAGATTTGACATTGTGTGATTTGTGGCATTGACATGAGAGTGATTTTTTGAAGAAATTGACATTTGAAGACAAGTTTGCCATCATTGCAAAACAGCTATTTGAAGGAAAATTCAGCTGCTTAAAGGCCTCTTGCACAAGTGTTTTCAGCTGCACATATTTTGCAGAAATATTGTATTATATTGACATTGTATTGTGAGTGGAATTTGCCTCTTCATTCATAGTTGGAATCAGTGAATTTGAGTAGTTGATGTAAGTCATTGTTGATTTCCCTCCATCATTTGAGGAGCACACTTTGTACTTTGCGAATTCCTTTGAGTCATTTGTATTTCTTGTTGCATCACATTGTAAACGGGTGCATTTTCGGTTGTAGCCGACACCTTTTCATTTATTTTTGAGCCTAAGTTGTTGAAAATGGCTAAAATCAATGAGGTATTAGTGTTGTTGAATAACCTCATTCATTCCAATGTTGATGACATGATAAAAATGAGCAAGAATTCTCTTTGTAATATTCAAAGTTGTTTGCAAGATGCACATGAGAAGATTGAGTTTTTGCAATTGGAATCTCGGCTCCAGCAAGATGAACTTCAGCAAAAGAGTCACCATTCTAAAAGTGTTTCTATTTAGAATATTGAGAAGGACTCCCATCAGCAGCAAGTCAATAAATTTCCAGTTGATTCCCATTTAGTTCCTTATAGAAGAGCAGATTTACATACAAATGCAGCAGTTCAACCTGCACTTCTCAAGCCCATCATCAGACCTTGGGAAGAGCTTGTCCACAACAAGCACATAACTGGTCTTGGATATGAAAAGGATGTGTCCTTTCATATTCCAAAATACACCAAGCCCATCATATTTCAGAGTGCCAGATTCCTATATGATAGTTCACCTGCAGCTGTTCCAGATCCTGTTCTGCTCCCACAACAACAGATTGTAAAATGCCAACATTGTGATCGAGTTGGCCATATGAAATATCACTATTTTGATCTTCATCCATGCAAGCACTGTGGTCGGCACACTCATTATTCAGACAGATGCTTCAGAAACAAGCCTCCTTCAAGAGCAAAGATTCATCTGGGATGGATCACTTCTTGGCAATGGGCATCAGCAGCCAAGAAGGTGTTTAAAACACATGTTAGAACTTGTTCACGGATATTGAGCAAACTTGCAGTTGAGTTTTCGCCATCATCTCACACTCACCTTTTCCCCAACAGGGGGGAAATGGTGGTCATGTACAAGCTTCGACGTCGACTGCTGCAGCCCGAGCCACAATCTCCTATTCCATGTTCAGACAGCCAGACACAATACCAAGTGAGTCCGAGCCAAAATTCGCCATTCCAGGTTCGGTAGATGTAGCTGCACACTGGATGCCTGAGCATGCCTTCGCCAGGATAACCTAAAACCATCATCTTTGGTTGGTGGATAACCTAAAACCATCAAAGGTAGTAGACCTACCTTCTTTTAGGTCGAAGGTCTCCTTTCATATGAGGAACACTTTCCAGCAGTAGCTTTCTTACAAATTTTTATATAGCTTCACTTATTGCAGCATTGGTTGGAGTTTGTGAAATGCTTCAAAGCATTCCGCAGTTGTTGGTAATCCTAAACCATCAAGGTGTAGTAGACCTCCCTTCTTTTAGGTCGAAGGTCTCCCTTTTTTATGAGGGACAATTCCTTTAGCAGAAGCCTTCAGCTTCTTGCCAGTTTTGGAAGAGTTCTGGGAACTGCAAAAAATTTTGCGTTCTAGTGTTTGTGGTCATCCTAAAACCACCTCTTTTTCCAACATTTCATAGAGTTGATTCAGCCCAAGTGTTGCCATGTATACTTTGCAGATTTGTATTACAACTCTTTTCTTGGACTCACACATACCCCTTCGGATTAAGGGGGGATGTTGGAACACCTAATCCTACATGGGTAGGTGTGGAATGCGGAAAGTCACAATGGAGTCCAAGTGACCTTGGAATGTGAAACCAAGAGTCACACCATTGTACTATAAATGTACATCATGTATAATGGAAAAATAAGAAAGCCTCACGCTTATCTTTCATTGTGTGTTGAGTCTCTTGTGTGTGTGTTTATTCTTCTCATACACCATGTTTGTGCTTAACATGGTGTTTAACATGGAAGAACATATAGATAAAAGAGGTAAGCGTGCAACCCCTCACCTCTACATTTGGCTCAAAGTAAAAAAAATCTATATAAGGAGGAATAATTGTTTGATTTTCTGCCAAAAGAGGGGGTCTGTTTCAGTCTCGATGGTAATTAGCTCAAGTACCCTGTGGTAGGGTCTGGGTAGTCAGGGTATCTACAGGGTTTTAATGGTCATGGGAACAGAGGGAAGTCACCATCGAGAGAGTGATTTGGTCGCTTCCGAGGTGAGTAAATTTGATGAGTTAGACAAGAGGGAGACCTTTGAGTGGCTTGTGATTATTTGTCCCATGTGGTCTTCATGGGGCTCTATGATTATCTATCCTTTGTGGTCTTTTGTTCTAGTAATCCTTTCTATTCTAGTGATACTTTATGTTTTGGTAACCCACTTGTTGTTTGCATGGAAGAATTGAGTCATATTGAGGAGGGAAGTTTGGCTTCGGGTTCCTGGGGTCATCGTCGCCCGCGTTCAAGCATAATGTTGGGGTGCACGGTGAAGGATTGAGGGAGGTACCCCTAGAATGTGGTCTTTGTGTCAAGGAGCTAACTTAATGAGGGTTTTGAAATTATGTAAAGGTTACTTCATCAGTAGTAGAAGGAGGCTTACAAGATGCAGGAGAGTCAGATTGAGAAGAATTTGAAAATTCGTCAACTAGAAGATGAAATTGATTCTCTGAGAAGGAAAATCAAAGACCTCCAATTCAAAATGGAAGAAAAAAGTCCTCAATCAGAGGAAGAAAACACAAAAATTGATATCAACTATCCAACTACAATGGAGGAGTAGGCATCCCCTTGTGTTTTTTGTTTTCTGAATGACGAAATGTAAATGTAATTTTCTTTTGAATTAGTATTGTAGGGTATATACCATTCATAAAGTAGATATGTGGATCTTTGTAATTTTGGGGAAAAAAATTGGGCCTGGATGATTAGAAGGAAAATTCTACTGCCCATAGATGCCATTGTAATCAATTTGTAATTCTCCTAGTTTTTGGCCGTGTATGGGCACAGATTAATATAATCCTCCTATTATTTACTGTTAAAAAAAATATGTATCTTTAATGAAATGAATAGTGAAAATCTAACCTAGACCAAAATATGTATTAGATGAATTGAATATTATGTGTAAAGACTTCATCTCGAAATGAGGAGGGAATAAATATGGGGAAGGAGGGTATAGGGATCCACTAACATAATTTTTTGTCTCATAAATTAGGGAGGAAATTGCTCGCTACTCTAGAGTGCATATTTGTTGTTCTCACATAAAAGAAGACTATGAAAGTGGTTAAAAGGTTAGTGAAAAGGCTATATTGATTCTTCATTTTCAAAAGCTTCTTAAAAAGGGAAAGAATATTTAAATATTTTAGAAATTCATATCTCATAAATGAAAATATTTTAAAGGACTATAAAATTTCAGTATCTCATAAATGGAAATATTTTAATTGAGATGAAGAACTCACAATCAAATAATTCTAGGGTAACTTAGTAAACATTAAGAAAGTTACTCAAAATTGGACTAAGGGAAGGTAAAGTGTGACTATATATGGAAAACAATAGAGATTATTTCCTTGAAAAGGAATAATGAGAGATAAAACAATTGTAGGAATAAAAGACATACATTTCAAATCTCTCAAAAAGTGTGGAGGTGTATAGGCAAATAGGGATTATACAAGCAATATTGTTTCTCAAAATTATGATAATACAAGGAAGAAAAAAAACACAATATGAAAACTTAGTAAATCAAATGATGAAATATTGTATACATATTACCGTGTACATATTCAGGTGCATGACACACATTGGTACTCCAGTGCATTTCTCCTTCTAAGTCAGAATATATATTTTTGTGAACTTTTTCCTTGAAGGAAGATGTTCTAGCACGAACCTCGGCAATAATTTGTTCCGATTCCACATATTGATCATTCTGAACCAAAAGCAAACTTTGTGGTGGAATGGTTAAGTTCTGTACTTGATTCTAACCATCAATAGTAATGGATAAGTTATTATGACATAGATAAGCAGGATGTCCATTACGTGTACGTGTGGGATAAACCAAATTCTCATTGAATTCAATCTTTCCATTGAAAGGGGCTCGTATATGTTCTGCAATATCACCAGTAAATACCCCCCCGGTATGAAAAGTTCTTAGTGTTAGTTGAGTTCCTGGTTCCCCAATGGATTGGACCGCAATAATACCTACTGCTTCTCCTAATTCAATCAAGTGACTGTGAGTAGTACTCCGACCATAACATAATTGAAAAATCTGAGATATACTCTTGCAAGTAAAGGGGGTTATGAAAAAAAGAATCTCTTTTATGCT
>JAXQQM020060403.1:0-46929 GCA_034641835.2 Pinus albicaulis | reverse complement strand
AATAATTCATTAATCAACTGAATACAATAGCACTATAAAGGTAATACTAAAGGAGACCCAGTGGAGAGATAGGTGAAAGGGCAAGATGGAATATCTGTTGTGACTATAGTGATGCATTGATTGCACCACACACACATTGGAGTTGCCAATAAGGATTGCGCAGTCAAGGAAAGGGTAATTCGAATTCATTTAGAGCTATTCTTCAACAGGGATTGTGCAGTGGAGGCGGGCTAGCAAGAGGGCAGAGATCGGTGCATGGATTTACAGATTTCTTCTATGTTAGTGTGTGGCGATTGATTGTACTGAGAGCTTGATGTACTAAGCTTTGTATGAGATTTTTACATGATATCCATGATACATAATATATGATAGTTGGGGTTTTCAGCTTTAGGCTTTCCCGTTAAACAACTGTGTTATGTACGATTGTTTTTATTTATGCTTCACATGTGTTGCAATTAATTTTCCGCAAAAGATTAACAGTGGAATGATTATGTATTTTGCAAGAAGTTAAATATTGTGAGATCAGGGGAATCTAGATGTATGCATGCTTAATGTATACTAATTTATACACGGTATCAGAGCAGTGTTAATTCTTGAAGTTTCCAATTGTGAAGAATTACTGAGTTTGTGCTGGTGGACAATTCGAATTTGCTACAGAAAATTCTTGGTGCAGATGTTGAGTATACATTGAAATGTCTTTCAATGGGTTGCGATTGGAGTTTTTCTTTGATGGGATCTTGAATTACATAGCCTGCAAGGATAGGATGGAGGCAGTGCTGGAGGATAATGGACTAAAGTAGTTCATCGATAGCGATGTTCCTAAGCCGGGATCTAGCGATGTTGCATTACTTGACGCATGGCAAAAGAAGATAGCAAAGACAAGAAGAATTCTATTGGAAGGTGTGAAGGACCATATTGTGTCCAGCCTTCACAGGAAAGCCACTCCATTTTTAATGTGGAAGGCTTTGACAAATTTGTTCCAAATCAGCAGCGACCAGAGGAAGTTGGCACTGAAAGACAAGCTCAGAAAATAAAAATGGAGAAGGGTAGTATTCCAAAATATCTCACGAAGTTTGTCCACTGTAGAGATGAAATGGGAAGTGTGGGGATTATTGTTGATGATGAAGACTTGGTGAGCTTGGCTCTCCTTGGGCTTCTGAAGATTTGGCATAGTTACAAAGACTCTGTCAATGGATGGGAGAAACTGTCGGGATGGGAGCGACTTTGGTCGGTTCTTGTGCAGGAGGAGATAAGGCGGGGTGCCAGGGATGGATCTTCATCGAAGAATGAAGATGAAGAGAATTGTGCTTTGGTTGCCAAAGCAAGGAATGGGAAGGGGAATAAATTTCCTTCAAAATCTGAAGCTATAGGCAAGAAGCAGGATTTGTCCAAGGTGAAGTGTTTTCACTCTCACGAACATGGGCATTTCGCCACTAATTGCCCACAGAAAAAGAAGAACAAGAAGGCTACTGGAGTTGCAGCTGGAGAGGCCTTAGCCTTGCAATTTGAACTTGATTTCTCTTTTATCACATGATTGGTTTCAAGATATATGGGATCAGTGTGGTATCTTGATAGTGGTGCATCTTTCCATATGACGGGAGACAAGGAGTTGTTTAGTGATTTGGAGGAGAAGGACCTCCAGATGCATATATAGATGGGCGAAGATGGTTGATACAGTGCGACCAACATTGGGACCATTACCTTTGAGAGGGAGTCTGGTAATCCATTCTTGTTGAAGGATGTTATGCATGTTCCAGGTCTAAAGAAGAACTTGGTCTCGGTCACAATGTTGGAAGACAAAGGTTATGATGTTGTTTTCAGTGAGGGAAAAGCCTTCCTTCGACATAAAACAACAGGTCAAACCAAGAAGATAGGGATTCGAGTTAAGAATCTCTACAAGATGGAGGTAGATGGCTGCGCTGCAATGGTGGGCAAAGCAGAAGAAGTGGTGAGCAGGGATGAGGGTGAATTATGGCACAGGAGATTGGGCCATCTTCACCATGGCGCCTTGAAGATTTTGCAGCAGATTTATACTGGACTTCCCAAGGGTACTCTTGTGTAGTCAGATCAGTGCAAGGGATGTACTGTGGGTAATTTTGTGAAGACCAACTTTCATGAGAAGGAGAACCTTACTTCGGTGATCCTGGAGAGAATTCACACAGACGTGTGTGGACCTTTCTCGGTTGCTTCAACATCAAAAAATAGGTATTATGTTATATTTGTTGATGACTATTCTCATAGATGCTGGATCTTATTCATGCAGAAGAAGAGAGAAACATTCTCAAAGTTATATGAGTTTAAAGCATTGGTGGAGAAGGAGTCGGGGAAGAAAGTGAAAGCTCTACGGAGCGATAATGGTGGTGAATACATCTCGGGTGAATTCAAAGACTTCTGTAGCAAAGAAGGAATTCGAAGAGATCTCATAGCACCTCATAACCCACAATAGAATGGGGTCGCGAAGAGGAAGAACACAATGATTGTGGGTGCTGCACGAGCGATGCTACATGACCAGGGCCTACTAATGCACTTGTGGGTGGAAGCATGCAACACTGCGGTTTATGTGCAAAATCGTTGTCCTCATAGAGTACTTGGCATGAGTAGACCTGAAGAAGCTTTTACTAGTAAGAAGCCTGATATTTCTCATTTGAATATTTTTGGCTCATTTGTTTACATTCATGTGACAAAGGACGCCATGAAGAAGTTGGAGCCGATTGCAAAAGTTGGGATATTTGTGGGGTACACATAAACACCCCATAATTATCGTGTGTATTTTCCAGATAGTCGGATGACTGTGGTGCGACGGGATATAAAATTCAATGAGGTGAAAGCCATGAAATTGTCGCTTGAGAGGGAGCTATACTTGCATGCAGAGGAGGAACTTCTTGTTCCCAAAGATGAGCCTCTAGATGTGGATCAACCACATGAGGAGATTCATGGAGTGGAGGAGTCCACTCATGCAGAACCAAACATCATACAAGGCAGAAAGTGGACCACAGAAGCTAAGAGACTGAAGCTTCATGTGGCACAAAATGTAGGAGTCCCTACATCACAACGCAAATAAAGACAGTCACCTGATCGATTTACTGAATACATAGCTCTGATGAGAAAGTGTATCATGACAGAGCCATCTTATTTTGAAGAAGCAGTGAAGGAGGCCACATGGGTAGATGCCATGGTGGAGGAGTATGACTCCATTGTCAAAAACAGTGCTTGGGAGATTGTTCCAAGGCTGGTGGGAAAATCAGTTGTAGGATCAAGATGGATCTACAAGGTAAAGCAAGCTGCTGATGGGAGCGTTGAGAAGTATAAGGCAAGGTTTGTTGCCCGGGGCTTCTCACAGATCAAGGGGATTGACTATGAAGAAACCTTTGCACCTGTCGCACAGTATTCTTCCATATGGACCATCCTTGCTCTCTCAACGTAGATGGGTTGGCACATTCATCAGATGGATGTGAAGACCGCGTTCCTTAATGGGATCATTGAGGAAGAGGTGTACATTGAGCAGCCTGAAGGATTTGAGACCTTTAGTAGCGAGTCACATGTGTGTAGGTTCAAAAGAGCGTTGTATGGGCTGAAACAAGAACCTCATGCTTGGCACACTCGGATCGATAGCTATTTCACTAGACTTGGCTTCACCAAGAGTGAGGTAGATGCAAACATGTACCAAATTGTGGTGGAGGGTAAGCTTTTAATAATTGTTCTTTATGTTGATGATTTAATACTAACGGGTGATGAGCAGTTGATACACTCATGAAAGGTAGATCTTGCAAAGGAGTTTGAGATGAAAGATTTGGGCCTCCTTCATTATTTCCTTGGATTGGAAATATGGCAGCGGGAAGGTGAACTGCTTGTGTGTCAAGGCAAGTATGCCCGGGAGATACTGGAGAAGTTTCACATGCAAGGCTGCAAGCCTATCGACACTCCTCTTCCAGGAAATTGGAGGAAAGAGGATGCTACATCAGCAGAGGTAGTGGATTCCACTGTTTATCGACAGTTGGTGGGTTCTCTCATGTATTTAGTTAATACAAGACATGACATATGCTATGCAGTGAACCAGCTTTCACAAGCGATGGTTAAGCCTACCAAGCTCTTTTGGAAGGTAGGCAAGCATGTCCCAAGATATCTCAGGGGCACATCTAAGTATGGTTTATGGTACAGACAGACGGATGAAGTGAAGTTGCATGGCTTCACAGATGCAGATTGGGCAGGCAACCCAATAGACAGAAAGAGCACATCAGGAGGGATTTTCAGTATCAGATCTACGAAAATTTCTTGGTACAACAAGAAACAAATATCCGTGGCACTCAGTTAAGCGGAAGCAAAATACATGGCAGCAAGTCAAGCTGCATGTGAGGCTATTTGGATGAGGAAGATCCTAGTTGGTTTGTTCGGTTCACATTTAGATCCTATAGTGATACATTGTGATAATCAAAGTTGCATTAAACTCTTGGTTAATCCTGTGTTTCATGATAGATCTAAACATATTGATATCTGATATCATCATATCAGAGATTGTTTGCAGTGGAAGATCATGTTGCTTCAGTACATTCCTACGGAGGATCAGGATGCAGATATTCTGACGAAGGCGCTCACCAGGAGCAAATTCGAATACCATAGAGGAAGGATCGGGGTGAAAGATAATCCCTATCTTGTTGAGAGGGAGTGTTGAGATTCAAAAATGTGATGAGTTTAGTGAAAAGGGTCGCCTTCACTAAGTGGGCCTGTAGGCTATTTTTGGCACAAGTCTATTTTTAGACTATGTCTATTTTTAGACATGGTGATCATATTTCAGAAGTTGCAGGATGCTATTTGTGGATGATTGGTTAAGTTGGAAAAATAGATGAAATTATATTTTTAGAATATTGGACGAAGTCTATTTATAGATCGTCGATCTAAAAATATAAGTGTCGATTATTATTAGCTCTTAATAATAATCCGACAATAAACAACAACTTATTCTCTTGGAGCACTTAATTTCAGTGCACAGATTTGAAAAATCAGTGGGCTGAAGGAATTACACAATTCCTAGGGTTTACTGGTGGTTCATGCATGGAGGAGTCAGTTAGAACTGAAGTGGAAAATTTATGACAGAGTTGGAAGAGTAGTTCATGGAGTTGTATTTAGTTTAACTCAGTTAGAATCAGTTGCGCTAGTTGTATCTAGTCTAACTGAATGATACACTAGTGACAGTGGACTGAATTAATTAGTTAATTAATTCACAAATAATAACTCATTAATCAACTGAACAATACAACAGTTAACTACGGTGCATGTCAGTTCCAGTGGAGACCCAGTGGAGAGGTAGGTGAAAGGGCAAGATGGACTATCTGTTGTGACTATATTGATGCATTGATTGCACCACACACACATTGGAGTTGCCAATGAGGATTGTGCAGTCAAGGAAATGGTAATTCAAATTCATTCAGAGCTATTCTTCAGCAGGGATTGCACAGTGGAGGTGGGCTAGCAGGAGGGCAAAGATTGGTGCATGGATTTGCAGATTTCTTCTATATTAGTGTGTGATGATTGATTGTATTGAAAGCTTGATGTACTAAGATTTGTATGAGATTGTTACATGATATCCATGATACATAATATATGATAGTTGGGGTTTTTAGCTTCAGGCTTTCTCATTAAAAAATTGTGT
This sequence comes from Pinus albicaulis, assembly GCA_034641835.2. Classification (NCBI taxonomy): domain Eukaryota; kingdom Viridiplantae; phylum Streptophyta; class Pinopsida; order Pinales; family Pinaceae; genus Pinus; species Pinus albicaulis. The sequence continues at coordinate 41,282 of JAXQQM020060403.1, read as the reverse complement.
TATGTGCGATTGTTTTTATTTATGCTTCACATGTGTTTGCAATTAATTTTCCGAAAAATATTAACAGTGGAATGATTCTATATTTTGCAAGAATTTAAATATTGTGAGATCAGGGGAATCTAGATGTATCCATGCTTAATGAATACTAATTTCTACAAGGATCATGACAATAGTTATTCATGACTTAAAGACCACGAAATGAAGATAAATTAGCAGTCAAAGGTTTCGTGGAAGAAGAAGACCAGTTTGCCTAAAAAACAGGATTTTGTTTCCAGTTTTATAGGAGGTTAAATTAAGTGGTCATGTAGTGATGAATCCCATCATCCCAATTTGAAAATTTGAAATCATACTTGTCATTGCCTTGGAGGATAAGGTTGTTAAATGTAATAATGAGTAGTTTGAGTCCTATTAGGAAAAGGAATGTCAAGTAGGATAACTGTCATTTTGTCATTAACTAGATGTTTTATGGTTATGCAAGGTGTCATTAGGAAAAAATTCGATGAATCTAGCCAAGAGGTAGATCATCTCATGATGTAACAAGTGTATTAAAGGCCATAGAGTCGAATTTGTCAAGGGTTGGAGATTTTTTGGCAAAAATACAACTTTATGTAATTTGACTGTTTCAACAATACAAAGATTTGTTTCTTGACCAACTTGAGATTCTGATTGAGTTTTTAGTGCCTATCTATCTTATCTATATTTTTTGATGTGTCCCATTTGCAGTGGTTTTCATTTGTAATACTCAGAATTAATTCATGTAATGCTCTGACTTCCTTTATAGATCAATTGACTATGTATTTTCCTGTTTCATGTGTGTGTGTACTACTGCTAAAAACTCCTACCTTCCTCATCTTCCATGTCAAGTGAAATCACTACTGAATCACTAAAAGTATTGACTCCATAAGCCCAATATTTTCATATCAATATTATTTTCAACCTACAATCATCATAAGAAAATTGTTTTCCAAGTAGAGTTAGCCATCTAAATACATCTTTATTCAATATCATTAACCCTTTGAGAGAGCCCTCTCAGACTGAAGAGGCTAAGCTTCAGTCAAAATATTGGTTTGAAACAGTTACATGAGATTGTCTGATTAGTAGCCTATGAGGTGCAATTTTGTGATAACACAACTAATGGTTCTCTTCCCTTTAACTGCAATCTTAATCGGGCCTTCATTAGAACTGACATGCAACAACTATTTATAGTGAATTATTATTTATTTGATTTATCAATGCATGTTATTAAATCATATTTAGTTCATTGGACCTCTCACTAGCTCATCTAGAGCCCCTATTAATTATGAAATTCCCAAGAATTGATTACAAAATACATTCATGACGTCCTGATGACCTCATGCATGACCTGTGCAATTTTCTAATTATATAACTGATAGTTTTGTTCCCTTTAACTTCAATCTCAATTGGGCCTTCCTTATAACTGACATGAAAAAACTATTTATAGTGAATTATTAGTTATCTGATTGATCGCTATCTCATCCATCAGTTAGAACTAATTAAATTGATTTTAACTCAAATACACTAATTTAACTAATTACAACTCAAAATAAACTCAACGCTTCTAAAAGTAGGAGACACCCTACATGCCTCTAGTTTGACCCTCAACTTGAATTAACTAAGCTAACTAAGTCTTACTGACTTAGTTAACTCATAAAATATATCATGTAAAGTGGAATTATAATTTACTTCTAATTTAATTAATGGAAAATTAAACTAGAGTCCCTTTTGATGCGGTTTTCAATATTTCTCATTGCCAATTCCAACACTCCCTCTCAACAAGGAAGGAATTCGACTCTATCCTGATTTGGTACCTTTGAAATGTTCTACATGCAACGCTTATTTCTAGTGTTGTTGCTACTACAACTTATGAAACTGAAAAGAATCCAACTTGAAACAGTATCATGCATATGTCACCAAAGTCTATGACTTCTACTAGCTACTGCACTGTCTACTGAAAATTCTGCGCTGTTGGTGACTCTGCATTATGCCATGTACACTCTTACCAACTCTGCTTTGCCATCCCAATATCTTATTGATGCTAATCTCTGCATCTGTCACTTTGATATAAGATTGGATCAACCACCACTGATCCATCCTGTTATTGTGTAATGTGGGCTCCCATAGCAAGGTAATGATCCATGAGACAAAACATCTCAATGGACCTTGCCCAAAATTCTACACACTTGAGACTATTGCTTCACATCGCCCCACCTCTCACCTAGAGATATGGTTTCATGTGCTCCCTCTGCCCACTTCGCTTGAAATTCCCCCCTACTGGAGGTATCTTCTTGAGTGGATGTCTCTACTTAGCCTCCTCTCTGCTTCTCCAATTGTGGTTACTCCACAACTTTTTTAGGCTTCTTCTAAGGTTGCATGTTCAGAGGTAATTGATTCTCCCTCTCAACCACCAAGTATCTAACCTTTTTCTTTCTCCTCAAAGATTTGCATGCAACTTCAACCTTGAGATCATACATGTTATTGACGCGCACACCGATATGTTTCACTTGTCTCGTGGCAATGTGTCTAAGAAAAACCTTTCCTTTTCTAAATATCACATTATATCCACGGTCTTCCAATACCGCTATAGAAACAATATTGTTCTTTATTCCTGGAAAAACAAAACATTTGTAAGTCTGAGAGGGGATCCAGACTCCCTCTGAAAGGTAACTGTACCTATTTTGGTCGCGCTATACCTCCCATCTTATCCAAACTCTAAGTTCTACTTGAGGTCTTTCTCCTCCAGGTCACTAAAGAGATCTTTATTCCTCGTCATATGGAACGAGGCATCGATGTCGACATATCACATGCATCCAATTATAGTGTTGGCCATGCATGAAATGAGAGTGAAATCAAGTTCGAACTGTGAAGCTAAAGCTTCACCTGCTACTGCAACTACATGATCCTTCTTGCTTGCCTTCTCTAGAAATTTCGTGGCATAGTGCCCGTACTCGTGACAGTGAAAACACTTGATGTTAGACAAGTATTTATTCTTTCCCTATGTGCCTTGGGAATTATTTCCATTGGATTTATTTCCTTTTATTACTAATGAAAAATCTTCTTATTTGCCTTTGGAATAGGTCTCATCTTTCGTGTTCCGCATTATCTCTTCTTATACCAAGTCAAACCACAATCGCTCCCACTCTAGTAACTTCTCCCTCCCATTCACTGAATCCTGGTAGTTGTGCCATCTCTTCGAAAATCCTAGAAGTGTTAGGCTCACCAAATCATCCTAGGAAATTGTCACACCAATAATTCTAATCTCATCTCGACATTGAGTGAAATTCGTCAAGTATTTTGGTATTGTCTCCCCCTCCTCCATCTTGATATTTTTGAGCTTGTTCTTCAGTGCCAACTTCCTGTGGTCACTGATATTCTAAAACATACATGTTAAGGCATTCCACATAGCATAAGGATTTTCCTTTCCATTGAGGTTTTAGACAGTATGATCTTGAACTCTTTCTAACATAATCCTTCTCGCCTTTGGTACATTCTTCTTCCATGCATCAAGATTTTGAGCATTTGTTGTCGCTGGCTTGGGAATATCACTATCTATGAATTCCTTCAACCTTTTGTCCTCCAACATTGACTCCATCATGTCCTCCCATTCTATGTAATTAAAACTACCCTCAAGGGCATATTCGAGTCTCAATCCACAAAAAGACATCCTGATATGTTGTTGGTCCTGCAGAATAAATCTGCAAATTTGATTCACCTATTCAAAACAAACTCTGGTTCTTCTCTTATATAGTGATTCCTCCTTTGATACCATGTAGAAAATACACATAGATTCAAATGATATTGTAATATGCTAAAACAAAATACTTGAATCTATTCTACAAATTTGTGGAAACCAAATACGATCGCACAATCACATGAACAAGAAAGATAAAGAATCTCAATCACACAACACAAAGATGTATTTGGGGAAAGAAAAAACTAAAAACCCCTCTATATATATATTTAATTAATTCAATAATATGAAAGAATACAATGTTATTTACCTTCCTGAGAAGCATCTGCACTATCTTTTGTTGTCTCACTCCGATATTGGCAAGTTTGGTCCAATACTCAACCAATAACTTGCACCTCACTGACCAGCCTTGCTTACACATTCCTGAAGGAATTGAGCACCTATTAATTAGGAAATTCCCAAGAATTTATTGTGCAATACATCCAAGGCATCCTGATGACCTCATGCATGATAGTTCTAATTATACAACTGATAGTTCTCTCCCGTTTAACTCTAATCACAACTAGGCCTTCCTTATAACTGACACGCAACAACTATTTATAGAGAACCATCAGTTATCTAATTGATCACTGAATGTGAATTAAATGAGATTTAATTCACTGGACCTCTCACTAGCTCATCCATCAGTTAGAACTAGTTAAACCGATTTTAACTCAAATACACCGAGTTAACTAATTACAACTCAAAATAAACTCAACCAGGGCTCCTTAAAAGTAGGAGACACCCTACATGCCTCTAGTTTGACCCTCAACTCAAATAAAATAAGCTAACTAAGTCTTCATAACTTATTTAACTCATACAAGTTGTCATGTGATGTGGAATTACAATTAATTCTAATTTAATTAAGGGGAAGTTAAACTAGAATCCCTTTTGATGCCATTTTCAATATTCCTTGTTGCCAATTTCAACAGTGAGTGCATCAATGAGAATTTTGCTACTAGTAAGTGGTATTCTCCAAGTATGTGTTCTAAGAACTATTGATTATGACTCTTGAACATAAGCACCCTTAAAGTATTGTTCAAATGTTTGATTAAGTGCATGATATGAGTATGTGCCTATGAGATTGCATGAAGGAATGTTCTTGTTTTAAGAAAGTTGTACTAACACAATGTGCGCAGAGACAGTTAATATGCACATGAGTGCAAGTGGGTGTTGGTTGTAGCACTATGGCCATTTACCATGAGTTGATGGCATGCTATGTCATGATTGGTAAAAGGAGGATTTTAAATTGTAATGATGATAGTCTTGGTAAAAGGAAAATTTCAAATTAATAGCTATGATGGCTTGATTCTTGGAACATGTGACTTATATGTGTGAACAGTTGCAAGGAAACATGCTTGGTATTAGCATGACAAGGTAACAGTTGATTTTATTATATAAAATACAACAAGGTGAATATGACATCACATAGTAAGACTTAATTGCAATAAGGTAAAAAGGAAAAAGAAAGGAATTGGGTGAGAATTCCTTTGGATATGTTTGGAAACTGTTGTTCCAAATGAATGTGTTCTTTGCACGAATACAAGGGGTTATCTTAACCTTGACTTTGTATGGAATTATGTGAATATGTGCTATGTTCATAAACATGTTGGTGATTAAATGAGTATATGAAATTCCATTGTATTTGACAGGTTGTTGTCAGGAGTCATTTTGTGTAAGGATGTTTGATTATACTTATAAAAATTAATGAATATCTGAATGACATGGTTGGTAGGGTAATATGATGAAATTACCTGTTTTTGAGGAATCCAATGGAGCAAGAATTCTTGGTGTTAATTATTTCTATTATCGTGTGATTATGACATTCATGTGCCTAATTTTGTATTATTTTTATGTCCAAAGGATACCGACTATGATGTCAGTAGGTACACTAATTTCAAACTGAAATCTTTGGTCATAGAATTGGTATTATATGCCACTGAGTGTTGTTCCTTTAGGATGATAAACCACTTAGAATGCTGGTTAGGTCCATGGAAAACAATGGACAATGAAATGGCAACCCTGAAAATGGCACAGAGGAGTTTCTCTAAACCTCGAATTTACTTGATATGTATATGAATATATGTTATATTCATGAACATTATTGATTACTAAAATTATGTTAAGACATTATGACTGACAGGTCCTTATCAAGGATCATTCCTCTAAGAGAATGATGGTATGGATGACATAGAAAAATTCTTGGGTGCATGAGGAATCAATTGGGAAAGAGGTAGCCCCCACTGATTTATGATTTTGATATTATGTGTTTCTAATTATTCCCATGTTTATGTTATGAACGAGGAATATTGAATGATACATCAGCAAAACGAAAGGAATGTAATCTACGACATGCTGGGACAAGCATAGATAGTGCAAGGAACCACAAACTCAATATTTGGGTTGTGAATGCACATAGTAAGGCGTGAGAAAGACACTAGAGGCAAGGTTGCTTGGTAGAGACCGTATGGTATTTGGAAGTATAATACTACTGTTGTGTACATGTTGTATTGTGCCATATGTATTATGTTTATGTTGTGTTGTAACATTTGTAGTCATTGTGTTGTGACATGTGTATTTGTTGTGTTGTATCATGTGTATGTGTGTCTGTTGTGTTGTATCATGTGTATGTGTATGTGTTGTGTTGTGCACTGTGTATGTGTATGTGTTGTGTTGTACACTGTGTGTATGTGTATGTCTTGTATATGTGTTGGGACATGCAAGCAGAGCAAGGAATTGTTGAAGAGAAGAGAAGTGAAGTGAAGGCGATTGATTCTCAGGTTCCCTTGAGGTTGTGGGTTGGGATAGAATCTATGGATGGGCTGTAATAGTTTAGGTTCCTTGGAGGTTGTGGGTTGAGATAATAGTCTCTAGAGCCCTGTAACAACTTGTGTTCCTTGGAGGCTGTGGGTTGAGATAGTAATCCATGAAGCCCTGAACAACTTGGGAAGAGACCAATCTTGAGTTAATATTTGTAGTGTTCATTTCTGAAGATTTTTCATTTAGGCTTTGATTTTAACAGTGGATTTTGGACTTCCTGGGAAGTAGGTGAATCCTTGGTACTAGTCTTGTGGGTGGAGGTGTCAACCTATAGATTTCCTTGTTGCTAATTGAGGGTAGAGGTGTGAGCCTTTGGATTCCCTTGTTGTTGATCCGATGTAGGCATTGTATCCTTTTTATTTGTTGGTTGAAGAAAAATGTGCATATGTATATATGTGTATATCATTGTAAATATTCTATCAAGTTTTTTTTATAAATCTCAATAAGCAGTATGTTTGTCATGTTTTCAACAGTTTGTCATTATAAATACTGTATTCAAAGGTGTTTATAAAGCTCCAAAAAAAAAATGTTTTCAGGTCTTTCAACAAATTTTTCTTGTCATAAGAATCATAGAACACCGAGTACTGTGTTCCCCAAAGGGGGAGGAGATTATAAAAGCCCCAAGTTAAATTTCCATGTAAATACATAATTTATGGACATTATAAAAGAAAAAATAAAACCAAGGTCACGGGACACGTATTCCAAGATGAATGAGGGGAAAAACATTACAGTGGGATGCACATGTGGTTAATTATTTATTGACTATGGAAATTGGCATTGGAAAGAGGAAAAAGGCAATAATTGGAAATAAATTATTACATGCTAGTAAGGACATCTGTCAAAGTGCAAAAGAAATAAAGGAAAATAAAATAAATTCCACTTCAGAAAGTGGGGAAGAGACATAAAAAAGGAGAAAAATAGTAAAACAATATGCATGCAAGGGAAAATGAAGAAAAAAATGAAAAAGAAAAGAAAAGAAATTGGAGAGAGAACATTATAGCACTTTCTTTTGGGGAGAATAGCAAGGAAAGTGAGGAAAATCAAGGAAGAAAAGAAACACACAAGCAAGAGGTGAGCAAGGACCGTAGGAGGAATTCAAGAGGAAACCAAGAATAAGGATTGAACAAAAACTAGCAAAGGGCATAAAAGAATATAGAAAAGAGTAGCCAGCAGGAGGATTCTTACAAGTAACAACATGCATGTTTGATTTATCTTGTTTGGATTTGAATGCATGGTTCATGCCTTTATTGTGGGTCATTTTTGTTGTCATTGGAATGGGATTTTCCTAGATTGACCGTCATGTACAACATTTCTTGATGCCATTTCCTGGATAGTCATGATGTAGTGGGTTCCCTGTTTTGGTTGAGCTTTGGATACCGATAGCTTTTGGATCCTGGTTGAGGTGGTCTCTGGAAAATTCCCAAGGGTTGAGAGTGGAGATGGTTTTATCATGGAAATATTGACAGGTGGGTGGAGACAAGAAAATTCCTCTGGGTATGGTGAAGAAATTCTGAGGCATCCTAAACTGTATTGATTTTGGTGATTTTTGAACTTGGTATTAGGTGAAATCAATGTGACTTGAGGGTGCAGGTGGTTTCGTTTTTATTCCCTGTTTGGTTGTGTTTTGGGTTATCCCATGTTATCCAAAATTCAGGCTTGGAATACTGCATGGGGTTGATTAGGTCGGAAGAAATATTTGGTTTACCTTGATCTACTGTCGAGTGGCATGTGGAAGTCCCTAACTTGGTTGGTACTATTCATATGTTAATATCGGTTATTCTTTATGAAGATAAATCTAGTGATTATGTGATTCTTTTTTCACGGCTCCGTGACTATTTAAGTGCATGTTACATGCATGGTGTATTTATTGATATATGAAGTGCTCTTGTAATTTATCTTGCTCATGGTTTTGACAGGTTAATGAATATTTTATATGGATGCATGAGCTAATGTGTGTTTTATTGCAGCCAATATGAGAGGGAACCAAGATTGCTTAATGAATTTCTGATAAAAATAATGAAAATAATGAGAAGACTATCCATCCATTACTTACAGGTACCATGTTCACAATATTGGTTCACAATATTTTAGGAATTATGATTTGAGGAAGATGACCTTCCTGGAATGTATCTTAAGCAGGTCATGTTGGAATTTTTGTTATAAATTTTCTTCTGGGTAGTCTTAGAAGCTGAAAAAGTGTCCACATTAAGGGGAAATCTTGATGATAATTTGGTAAAAATTTCAGATATTGGTTTGCAATATTTTAGGAGATATGAGTAGAGGAAGTCGAGCCTTATGAATGCTCCTAAAATCAGGCCTCAAACATTTCATATTGGCATTTCTATTATAAATTTTCTTTTGGGTGATCTCAGGAGCTGAAAAATTGCCCACATCGAAGGGAAATCATGCTGTAAAATTTTTAGATGTTGGGTCACTATATTTTATGAGATATGACCATTGTAAGTCAAAATTCCTAAATATTCCTAAAATTGTGCATCAGATAGGATTGTGTTGGTATTTTTGTTATAAATTTTCATATGAGAAGTTCTAGAAGTTGAAACTTGAATCGTAGTGAGGGAAGCTCCCACTCATCATTTGGTTCAGTTCCCATAACCTATATTGCTACACTTTAGGATATAAGCACTAAATCATTCAAAATATTAGTTTGCATGCAAAGTGTTTGATGAAATGTTTAAATGGTTCAATGATTTATGGCATACAAATCGTTGGATTTAATGCCCCAACGAGTATGTTGTTTTGTGGATGGATAGTATTGTTAATGTTGCTATAGTTGATCTATGCCTATTTGCATGCAAGGAATTTGAAAATTTGTATGTAAGGAATTTGAATAATTGCATGTAAAGAAATGGAAAAGTGGCATGATTATATGGCATGTTTCAGTTAGTATGTTACAAGTGGAATAAGTGCAATGTTTTTTATTTAATCTCATACAAAACGTTGAAAAAATATATACAAGGGAACTTCTACTCAATTATTTGTATACAAAAATATTTGAATAAAGGTTTACTTGCAAAGTGCTTTACAAAATGTATGAGAAATGAAAATCAAGTTTTGACAAGTTAGATCCCATTTCTGTAATTGCATCTTGGAAGTTGGGTCATGCATAATAACTCTAGGCTCATGCTTACCGTAGTAAGTATGTTAAAGTGGGTAAATATGGGGTGGGGTGTTACAATTAGGCTCCCTCATTTCTATTTTTACGAGAAACACTCCAACTCACTTCTACACCATTGTTATCGTTATGATGAACACTTCTATTTATCGCTAGAGCACTACCATGTTTAGCATAAACACTCCAATTTTCGCTAGTCCATTGCCATATTTAAGATAAACACTCTCATTGGTTGCTAGGCCATCTTTATTTTTATATGAAACATCATAAGTCACTGCTAGACCATAGTGCAACATATGCCTACTTGGTGCAATAATGTGCATAATGGGCCCTTAATGGAATTGCATAGGGTGCAATAATATGCTCTCTACGAACCCTACTATCTATGCAAAAAGATGTGAAACACCATGAAATAGAAACTATGGTATATTACAGTATGGGATAAAGATAAAGACATTCATACCCAAATATTGATGATCTGGTTTACTTAAATTTCATTATTTCAAAAATATTTATAGTTACAATTATGCACGATATCAACAAACTTATGTCTTTGTCTTCAAAATTAGCTCTACATCTTTGGAATTTGTCTTCCACCTTAGAACTACTCTTGAACCAATATTTTTCTTATCTACAAAGTTTCTCCCTTACCTTTCCTCCACATCCTTAACCAATAAACCAATGATCTCCAGGGTTATCACAATTATAGTAGTTTATACGAACCTCTAATCAACATGTATAATAAATAGTGAACCTCTAATCAACATCATAAGTTATTGCTAGACCATACTGCAACATATGCCTACTTGGTGCAACAATGTGCATAATGGGCCCATAATGGAATTGCATATGGTGCAATAATATGCCCTCTACTAACACTAATATCTATGCAACAAGATGTGAAACACCATGAAATAGAAACTATGGTATATTACAGTATGGGATAAAGATAGAGACATTCATACCCAAATTTTGATGATTTGGTTTACTTGTTTTCATTATTTCAAATATATTTATAGTGACGATTATGTACAATATCAACAAACTTATGTCTTTGTCTTCAAAATTAGCTCTACATATTTGGAATTTGTCTTCCACCTTAGAACAACTCTTGAACCAATCTTTTTCTTATCCACAAGTTTTCTCCCTTACCTTTGCTCCACATCCTTAACCAATAAACCAATGATCTCGAGGGTTATCACATTTATAGTAATTTATATAGACCTCTAATCAACATGTATAATAATTAGTTGTAATATTCATGTGTATGTTGCTCCAACTTCCCTGAATGTCATTTTACCTTCCACTTGAACCTTGCAATCATTATTTGCACCTATTTACTCTTTTGCACCATCATCCTGACTTATGCAACACTTTATTTGTGCATTATTCACATATTTTACATGCATATATCCATCACACCTTGCTTAACTAGAGCCTTACACATTGCCTCTTGGAATTCTCACATTTATTTCTTTTATGCTATCTTGTGCCTTATCCTCCTTTGCACCAACTTGTGGCCATGCTTTGTATGTACTCTAAATGCCCTTAAGACTCTATTTTGTAATAGTGCTACATGTAGTGTAGTCCCTGTTGAACAAGTTTTAATATAAAATTGTTTAAATGTTTCTTTCGAGTCAAAATACATGCAATAAATGGAGCTAAATATACTTGTTCTTGCAATTGTAGGTAAATATTATAAAAAAATATAAGAAAATAAAAAAAATTGCAAAAAATTGCATGAAATAAATACAAGAAACATGTTCATCACTAAATGAAAACATACCATATTTATGGGTCAAAACAACCACCCTTAGTAAAATAGAAATCTCAGAAATGGCATTGAAATCTACAATAACATTCTTGCAATTGGTAAGTAAAGTTTAAATAAAATTCTAAAAAAAAATCCAATTACACTTTGCATAGAATGGTTGAAATGAAAACATATTTAAAACACACAACTATAAATTCCATCATACCTTGCTGCAAGGGATAAAGTATGTGTGTTTACTTACTTTAAATTGTGTTATGCACTTTAATATTGCAAGACCACATGTTGTTGTATTTTCTTTTCACTCTATTAGCTTGCTTGCACCAAAGCTCATATAGTAAACATAACAACAAAGTCATAGCCATATACATATAACCATCCAAAGTGAGAACACTAACTTAAAAATGCATGTGCAATAGAACAAGTTATAACTTCGCTTACATTCCTTGACTTAGTAAAATGGATGAGTATAAATTGGTGCATGAGTGGCTTGGATAAATGAGTGAGGGCTCGAAAATTTACTAAGTGGATTGACATCGTAATGGCAAACAAATGCATGCATATACTAAGTATTCATTTAATTTAATATGGTATTTTCATGAGAATAACGTCAATCATAATAAAATATTTATGTTGATTGTCTAAGAGTTCCATACTTGATTAAAATCCATTTATTTGAATGCATGCAAGCCATATTCTCATCTCTACACAAGATGATAACAAATAATTAGCGTAGTCTACAAAACCCACAAATTAGCTCAGAAAATAGTGGAAATTTCGGAAAGATTATAACATAATACAACTATTTTTTTTTGAAAATATGGGTTACAACTATCAAACTTTATGATTTTGGGTGCCCTAGGGGTTCTTGATGGTGTTGAATCCATTTCAACTGTTAACAGTAGGTTTTCACCTTCATTTCATGACAATATTTATCAATTCATTTTTGCAAAGTCATGGTTATGTAAAGGGGCTATTAGTTTTTTTGTGAAATTTTCTATCTAAGCCTAGGGATATGTCTAATAAATTTTTACCTAACCCTAAGCTTATCCTAATATTTTCACAATGCATTTAACCTATCACAAATCTACAGCTTGTGCTACGAAATATTTAGTCGCACTCACCGAAAATTTTAAAAACTCAGTTTTCGAGCTTCCTACACCATTATTTTTAACACCCAAGTGTTAGCTTATAAATTCCTATCCCTTTTTATCCATGATTTGATAGCTAGCAACGTTTTGAAGCCCAAGAGAGTTGTTAAAAGTAAAACCATAATCTTCCCAGTTTACCCTAAAACAATAGTTTCTAGCAAACCCAGATTTTTTATTTCAGTGCACAGGAAGCTTTCTGAGCAGTTTGTAGCATTAAACTAGGTTAGGAAAGGCGTAGCATAAGAGCGTTTACAATATGGATCAATTTTTTCATGTGAAGAGGTTTGAACCTAGTGGTATGTATTTCGAGGTCTATCTAGAAATGCTGAATCTTTTCAGAAATGCAGAATGGGTGCCAATGTTTCAATGCTTCAATGGACATAATTTTAGTTGGTTCCATGATTTCATTTATTCCTTTGATGGAAACACTACAAGAATCAAGACCATGTAGTTCCTTGTCACAGATGAATCCATTGTTGAAGCAATAGGTTTTCCATAGAGAGCAACACAAAGAAAAAAGGGAAAACAAAAGATAAAAATAGGGGATGAAGAAGTTGAGATAGAACCTAGGGTTTATAGAAAAAGATCTCACAATCTCCCTACTAACAAGATGAGACTAAATTTCAAGGCTAAAGTGAACCCTAGGATGAAAGAATCAATAATTATTGATGTAGAGGAGGAGACTGTGCATGCTTCAAAGAACAAAAAGAGACAGAGGAAAATAGAGCACGTTGATAGAAAGAAGGAAAATAACCTAAAGGCTGCCAAAATCACATAGAAACCTAATAGAAGGGTGACAAGGAGTTAGAAAAATCGAGATCTCCTTGCTCAAGTTGCAGAATCTATGGAGAAATGATCAGTTTACTTCATAGGGCAGAGAAATACACAAACCATAGTTTTGTTGCACAAACCCTAATGGTCCCTTAGCATTTTGACCTATTCAATTTAATATTTTTTACAGTAAATCATTTTTATATTTTGTGGTGATATATCAAAGGTTTTTGTGGCTGAGGGAGTACGATTCAACATGCTGAAAGAAAGCCTTGAAAGGAGTAAGAAGTTACAGAGGCAGTTACACAGTTTCAACATAGTTTACAGGTTCACACACGAGTTTGCTACAAGGAAGGAAGACGAGTTTCAGTTCAAGATATCAAGCCTACAAACAAGTGAACAACTCCAGATCCCATTATGGAGCTATGACCTCATCCTTATTTCAGGATACTAGCAAGAGATACACACAACAATTTTACAAATCTATTTTGACCAATGATATATGCTAGATAAACATCTCAGTAGCTAAGATGATAGGATTATGATTATTTTTGTTAATTAAAATTTCAAATTATGTTCATATCTTGTAATTATTGCTACCAAAATTTGATGAGCTTATCTCTATTATATTTTTCCTATATATTACATGAGAAATATGGAAAAAAGGTTGGTTTTTGAAAAAAGAATAGCCATTGTCTATGTGTTCAAAGATTTATTAGTCTACCATTTCCAAGATCAGTAGATTTTGATCACTGATATAAATATTCATGTGATAGTATGTATTAGTATCTATTCTCTATATGTTTTAATGTTTCCTTCTTTTTCATATCATTTGAATGTATGATCTTCTGAGTATTTGAATAAAATTAATTGATTCAGAATTCATCCATGGTTTAATTATCTGAGTTAAGATATTCAAGTATTCCCATATTTATGCTCGAAAGCAACTCTAGGATTCATTTTATATGCCCTACTATGGTGGAATGTTCTCCCATTTTCTCCCTCCAGCTATAACGATGAACAAGGTCTAGGATATGCTATCTACCTTAACTTTATCAATCATGATCATACAACTAGTATCTTGATAAATTGACATAAACCCTAGTTTTTTCTCCATTTCCAAATGGACTATCTACCTCGGGCCTATCCAAACCCTACATCTACACAACATAACTAAATATATAGCCATTGTGTAAAAGTACATTCAGTGTTTGATTCAATTATTAGACTGTCAGAGAGAGCCCTCTCAGGATTGAAAGGGCTAGCCTTGAATCTATAAGTTGGATTGCAAAGGTTACCTTAGGAATTTATCTCCTACATCCAAGAGAAAATTTCTAAGTGATAACATCCACCATAAAAAAAATGATTCAAACACTCCAACATTCTGATTTTTTGAAAAAAAAATTGCCAAATTCTGGCAAGAAATCTGTCGTCCGGGCAAATTTGTAGTGTCGGTAGACAACGCCCAAATAATTGAGATAACATAGTGAGAAGCAAGTTTTGAAAAATTCAAATATGATGACCTATGTTAATAAAAAAATGTCATTTACTTAATACCTTTGATGAAAAATTGTAGCATTGGACTAGGGCATAAGCAAAGGCACATAGTGATTAAAGAATGTTGCATTGATGGGTCACCAAGATCCATTGGTTTGAAAGGCTAGATGGATTTGACTGTCCTCACTTGACCTTTAGGCTAAAGGAGAGAGTTCATTTGTTCCCTTGACATCATGCCTTCTTGGCATATTCCTTTTGGCACTTTGGGAACTCTAACAGAGCTGAGAGTATTGAATCTGAGGCTTAACAGTCTTAGTGGGTAATTTCCATTAGATTTTGGAAACTTGAACTTGTTAGGCTCCCTCTTCCTGCAAACCAACATGCGTTCTAGGTCGTTGCCGTCGAGATTTTCTTTTTTTCGTAAACCACGAAGGACCTATTGTACTGTAAAATAACCCTCCCCATTTCTAAATTTTTATTTTAAAATTCAATAAGAAATAGGACCCCTTTTCTTTTAAGATAGAAATAAAAATTTGAGGAAATCTGATCATCATAAAATAAAACAATAAAAATATTCATTGATTAAAAAGCATGTATCGCATATCGCATATCGCATATCTCAATTGCAAATAAACAAATGTAAGATTTAATTTATTCCGACTTGATCAACTATAAAGCTTCAATCGTATCGGCACAAAGTATAAAAGTTTTCATGTTAAAAATTCCAATGCGATAAAGTAAATCGCAATCGCAAATCGGTAGAGTGTTATGTTTTCATATTTTCTTTGCAAAACTCCAATGCGATGTGACTTATCGCAATCGCATTTCGAATAAGTTATATTTCATTTAGGTCTATTTGATAAACTCCGATGCAATGTAATTTAATCGCAATCGCATTTTGGCGCATCAACATCATGGTTTCTTGCTTTATAAATGCTCCGATGCGATGGACCCCACTACAATTGCAATCGCATTTTGGAAAATTCATATTATAATTCCATTCATTTGGAAAGATCCGATGCGACATGAATTTATCGCAATCACAAATCGGTAAGAAAACATGGTATGTCTTTTGGCTTTCCTTTTGAACAGTCTGATGCGATAGACCATCATTTATTATCAATCGCTATTAGTGCTTTGCACATATCACTTATCGGCCTATCGCAATTGGAAGCCTCAAAAGGAAATTTTTACATTAAGATTTCAATATCGCCAATCTCCAATTGTACGATCATCATTAATTTGAAAATCAAACGAATTATGGTAATCGATTCTATTATGAATGTGTGAATGTGACTTTCCTTTAAGGCATTCAATTTTAATACAGAGTTAATCAATTTGGTATCATTAATAAAATCTTTTCGCATATTTGTTCTTATAACTCCATTTCTTCTCGCTTCTGAAAGGTTTTTCTCATTTGCAGAGCTATAGAACATCAAACCCTCTCTTCCGCCGAATTAGTGAAATGATACCAGATGAAGAAAATGTCCAAGAAACTTAAGAAATCAAGAGCTGTTGCCATCTCAAGGACTGCTATCACCACCACAATGCCAAAAGAAAAGCCAACCAAGATAAAGCTAGTTAAGGATACTACATGCCAAGGTCTCGGAAAGCTTTCTTGGGAATAAGTCTATAACTTGCTTGAAGCAGAAAACCATACATTTACAGAAGTAAAGGCGACGGTGCCAGATGAAGAGTCAGATTCAGATGATAGTCCTCTCAAAGAACTTGCAAATTATTTTCTTCATAGAATTTCAGCTCGGGCGAATGTATTCCCATATTATGACATAATACGATGGGTGATAGACAACACCACCATCAAAAATAGAACATTCGTAATAGTTGGGAGAAATATGTTTGGGTCCTTTAGAGTAGAAGACATCAAAGCAATGTACCATCTACCAGGTCCTCAAAAGACCTACAACAAAGCCTTCATAGAAATTTCACCTCAAGCAATGAAATTGAATCAGACCCAATTAAAGAATGGAGACGAGCTCTAGACAAACATAAGCATGAGACCTCAGGTATGTATTCTGTAGAGTCTCTCTCACCTCCATATTGCTATGTTGCTGCCATGATGTGCAAATTTTTTGGGAATGATAATTCTGCAAGGTTTTCTATTCAAATGGTACCCATGATTGAGGCCATTGTTGGTTCTGTTATTATGGATTGGTCAGTTATTTTATCTGACAAAATATCAAATAAGATTATGGATTATAGAAGAAATAAGCATACTGGAAATGTTCCCCCATTTCATTTTTGTGCTTATATTTTAGATGCCTTGTGTTTTAATTCTGAATTTCCTATTTTGGGTTGGAAGTGGACTCCTCAAGATCCTATCCCTATACACATCTACCATAAGCATTTGTGGAAAGCCCATTTCAAGAACCATGTATACAAAATTTTCCATGGCTATATGTTGCCTATTTACCAGACCATTTTTAACCAACCCCTCCTCGGCTCTCTGATAAGGCAAAACTTGACATATCCCAAATCGGAAATTGGTTCGGTGAAGAGAAGTTCACCTGTATTAGAGTATTTGGAAGCATTGTTGAGCCTCATGTCTTACCTCTATATGTCCTTGATAAACTTTTAGCCCAAGAAATTTCTTACCAGTTGACAGAAAAATGGATGTCCAGGTGTTTAAAGAATTCCAAAAAATTGATGTGGCCTACCTTTCCTTTCCAATGTGGAACCTATACCGTTAATTATTTTAAGCATGCTGAAAAAGAAGTCCTTAAGATAAGAGATCTTAAGCTTGCAACTGCTCCAGGCAGACAATATGGTCCAAATAAAGTAGCTTTTGATTTCACAACTTTGGTCCAAATTGCTAAGTTTGAGCATGAGCCTGATGACTTTGATGATTTATTTGTCTCAATTGAGAAATTTTCCCAAGTTTATGATCTAGCTAAATCTAAGTTTCAAGCAGAAGATATGAATAAATTATGCAGTTCAAAAGCTAGATATTACTTAAAGTTCCCCTTGACCAGCTGAGGATTCCTTTACAAGCAAATAAAAGTATTGAAATAGAACAAAAGGAAAAGGAAGATACAGCTAGCAAAATAGAGAAAGAAGTGACAACTAGCAAAATTAATGTGCAGTCAGAGAAGGAAAATACAGGTAGCAAGCTTGATGTGCAGTCTGAAAAAGAAGATACAGGTAATAAGCCCGAGGATCAACTTGAAAGAGAAAAGACTTCACAGAAAGAGGGAAATTCTGCTGAAATGATTATTACTCCCCATTTGCTAAAACAGTATGAATAATTCTCTCAGCAAATAGGAGAACAAAACAGTCCTCAAGTTGATAATCTGAACAATCAGGATATTGAGATCATTCCTGAAAATCCATCTGAAGAAATTGTGCTGAGAGTTGAAGACATACCTCCTCTGGATATCTTTTACAGCCCTAAGCATAGGGTTGTTGTCAGAAAACAATGAAAGAGAAGGAGAATTGATCAAGGACCACTTGCAACTCCACAAGTTGAACTATTGAATGTTGTTTGGAAGAACACTGAAGTAAATCCTTCAGATGATCTTACCAAACTATCACAATATGCAGGTGCCTATAGTGCAACTACTATAGATAAAGCTACTGAAGTCACTCAATTGGTAAAACAAAAAGACTTACATATAGCATTATTAGAAGAAAGAACAACATGTGATCAGCAAAAGATATTACAGTTAGAGCAGTAGTTGGAAGAAGAAAGGCTCAGAGTCAAACAATTAGAAGAACAATTGAGTATTGAAAAGAAGAAGCTTGATCATCAAGCTTTAAATAAACAACAACAGTTATCTCAAGAGGTATCCGAATTGCAGATATTGCTGCAAAATGAAAAGACTGCCAAAGAAGAGCAAGGTAAAATATTTCAGGCGAGATTGGATAAATTCAAGGATTATCCTAAAATTGACCAATTCAAAACAGAAGCCTCTGGAAACAAGTAAGCTGTTATCTCAACAGTTGGATGATTTGTGTCGAATAATTGCACAAGATGAACCTCTATGTGAAATAACATCATCTCTAATCGATGAAGCAGTCAACATAAGAATAGAATTTGAAAATGCAGATGATAAGATTTTAGAATTTATTTCATGGCAGGGCTCAGAACAGGGAAGAATTGCAAATCTTCCTAGAATTGAAGAAAAGCATAAAGAGATTTTATTTGTTGAATGGGAAACACATCTTATTAAAGAAGAACATGCTACATCAAGAGCAAGAGCCATAATGAACAATCTGACACAATTGGTTAATGATAATCTATATGCAGTTAATTTAATTTCAGATTATACTCAAGGAAAGTTGCCAAGGGTAGGAGAAACTGATACTAGGTGGAAGCAGGAATCAATCAATCAGAATCAAAAAATTAGTAAAATACAAGAAATTACATGGGATGTCCTATGGACATATTTGATTAAACCACACAGTCAGCAAATGGCAATCAAATTCCTTTCTAATGCCATCAATTTCATCATTCCAGAGCTCTCCGATGCCACATACACCAGTCAGTTGCATTCGAGGCTGAGTCATCCAATTGAAGTTAAGGATATGCTTAAAATCTGCCAGCTTAGCACATTGGATATTGAAGAAATTCAATGAATCTGTTTTATTGGATATCGCAAGTATATTCCCGGATCTCCGATGATCGTTTCTAGCGTAAGTTTTAGTTGATTTGTTTTGTTAATTTCCTATTTAAACCCCTTTCAAACATTTGAGAAAGGGTCCTGAATTTGTAATATTTTGTGCTTGGACAATACATTTCTGTACTCCTTGACTGTCTTATTTTTATAAAGGATCATATCTTGTGATTTCATGGTGAATTATTTTTGAGAGTTTCATTTCTATACCTTGAAGATTGTTCTAAGTTAAAGCGCAAGATTCCTGTGATTTGATGGTGAATTATTTTTGAGAGTTGCATTTTTGTACCTTGAAGATTGTTCTAAGTTAAAGCGCAGGATCAAAATATCAAATTGCATCAGGAAGATATCAAATGTATATGGTATTTCTATCGATTTCATTTTATTTTCTTTATGTGATGAAATATTCTCATTAAAATTTGCTAATCGCTTATATATACTTGTTTCTTAAATATTTCTTTATCATATCATTTCTGAAGATAGAGGGATATCATCTTTCATAGTGTGTGTAAATGATATAAATTTATGAAAGCGATGTGCTATTATAACTCTGTTTAATTTCTTAAACAGAGTTATCATTATAAGATACTGCATCTTTCTTTTAAGTAAATAATACATTTTCATGGTTATTTGTTAATTGAAACAATATTTAAGTCGTATTCATATTTAATACCCAGGTTAGCTTTAGAATTATTTGCAAGTCATAGATTAAGTTAGACATATTAGCTCAGTTAGTTAGTTCCATTATTCACTTGCACAAACACCCATCACCAATATTTTTCATTACTAGGAAACTAGTCCTATAAATCTAGTCGGAGCCACCATCCCAAATGGATAAGGAGTTGTTCTAAGGTCCAGACCGGGTGGTTTTCCCTCAATGTTTGAAGCAACGATTTTCGAGGCTTCAACAGGACCATAAAATCCATCTCATGCATCTTGAAGATGGGGTGGTGTGTCGAGTCAGCTAATGGGTGCGAGACTTATTCGTCAGTGGCGTAGCTAAATCACCTGTGTAACCCCTTCTTTTACCTCTTGACCAGTCCATGAGTCTTTGACTGTGGTCACTATCTATGACATTGGGAAAGTTGACTTTGATGGACTAACGCCACCATAGGTTTGGCTTTTCGCTGAGATTGGTCTAGGTTTATACCATTTTTCTATAACAATTTGTTTCATTAAATCCCTTGGACCCTATTCTTCCTAGTGACTTAGTCATAGTGAAATTATTTCGTTGGCTATGAGACAATTCTGGAGGCATTCCCCCCCACTTGTGTTTGTCGGAGAGGCAAGGCACTCGCAAGACAGGCTTGCAGAAGCATCCCTTAGCAAGGTATTCCTTCTTCAGGGAGGAGACTGTGCAAAGAACTTCAATGCCAACAACATCAGGGACACTTTCAGGATCCTCCTGCAGATGGGTGATGTCCTCATGTTTGGTGGTCAAATTCTGGTTGTCAAGGTATGTGCATTTACATTTCAATTTCACTATATGTGTAGGTGGGGTATGAACACAAAAATATGATAGGTCAAGTTGGTGTTTTTAGATGATCCCTCTGATAGAGAAATGAAAGGATAATATATTCATGTTTCTATGGTTATCAGGTAGGCAGAATGGTTGGGAAGTTTGCAAAACCATGATCTAATTCATTTCATGAGGTTAATGGAATAAAACTTCCTAGTTACAAAGGAGATAACATTAATGGGGATGCATTTGATGAGAAATCCCATGTTCTTGATCCTGAGAGAATGATCAGAGCTTACTACCAGTTAGCGGCCACACTAAATTTACTTCGTGCTTTTGCAACAAAAGGTTATGCTATAATGCAATGCGTCAACCAACAGAATTTGGATTTCATGTGAACAGGGTGATAGGTAGTTACTACTTTTTGTTTAACTCATTAAGCCTTTGGACTTACTGTTACTAGCTTATTATCTATGATTTGAACCCTTTGGTTCAATTTAGAATTTCATTTTAGTCAGTATATTATATGATCTCTTGTGTTTATAACAACATATAGAGACTTACGATTAGTGATTCGTATGGTAATTGAGAAATGTTATGACATTTTAAGCTAAATTTTATTAAGAATATTTAGATATGTAAGGTATTTGATGTTCAAGGCCATGGTTTTCAACACTTGGATGGACACTTGGTTTATTGTATTGGAAGGCTTGTTGGAGCTTAGATCTGTTTCAACCCCAAGGATATACTCCCCATTATTGTATATATCCCTGGGGTTGAAATATATCTAAGTTGAAATAAGCTTTCGACTATGATAAAAAAAGTGTACATCAAGTGCTGAATACCATGGCCTTGCACATCAAACACTTCAAACTTAACCATTTGTGAATTGTGATTCAAATCTTTAAAAGATGAAATATGGAAATATTTAGTATCGACTTTCATTTTACATATTTTAATGGCAAGCCTCCACACATATATGATATGTGATATTTTGGATATAGTTTAGTGATGATTATCGTATTGTCGCTTTTAGCAGGCTTAGATCCAAAATTTGTTGACAGCTGAAAAGGCCACTGTTGGCTGGAAAGCAAAGTGTTTCTTCTTGAAAATTTTGAATTGATATCCAACACTTTGAAGCCCTAAATAAAAAAGGTAAAATCATTAACTTGAAAATTTTTGTATAAGATCCAATCCTAACTTGAGAAATACTAGATCTTTGAGATTGGAGTTTGAAATTTTCCTGCCCATCCTCCAAATTTTAAGTAGTTTGTCTCAAAATAAGCTGAAAACTAAGCTCATGAAACATTCAACTCTACCATAATTTCCCAATACCAAATTTTGCAATGAAAACTGCATAGTTGACATGAAAATATGATTACTCTCAGACTAATGCATTTTTCAAATGATTTCTAATTTTTAATATTGTGAAGCCACTTAAGCATAACTGCATGCTTGTTAGGTATCCAAGTTCCCACATTGGCTTGGGAGGTTTGCAAATGATGGTAATTGTTAAATTGCTTGCTACTTCCAAGCATTTGATCTAGGCTTTTGAAATTTCAGTGTGTTTTGCTGGCAAATTATGGCAATAAATAGAACTATGAATTAACTTTGAATAAGGAACCCTTTATACTAGCTTACATCTTTGATTTGTTTAAAGTAAAGAAACTTTCATGAAGTAAATTAAGCATGTTCAAATAATTTTCATATAATACATCTAGAGCAACACTTATAAGACACCCAAATCTGCAAATTATTTGTCTTCCTTTTGATTGTATTGTAGCAAAAGATACCTAGTCAAGTTGGAAATTGGACCTATTTATTAGCTGAGAAAAAAAATTCTCTTAACCACATACTGCATTTATTAATAGTGGTATCATAACACTTGCAGATATAGAGAACTTGCACACCATGTGGATGAGGCTCTGCGATTCATGGCAGCTATAGAATTGACTATAGATGACCCAATTATGACTACAAGTAAATTCTACACTTCTCATGAGTACCTCCTACTCCCTTATGAAGAAACACTCACTAGACATGATTCGACCTTTGGAAATTTCTATGACTACTCAACTCACATACTATGGATCTATGAGAGAACATGCCAGTTAGATGGTTCTCACGTGGAGTTCCTTCGTGGGGTGGCTAATCCCATCGGTGTTAAGGTATTCACCCTCCTTTTCGTTTTTCTATATATTAGTTTCATTTTCATTCATGCACCTCACCTTACTATTGTTCGAGGCGTTGGAACATTGTCACCCACTAAGTTGTGAAAATCAAGGAAGTGTTATTGTGGAAATAAATCTTAACTATGGGATATTCCATTATATTAGCAATACTTGCAATTACTATGCACGTCACATATACAACAACCACAAGCAAAGAGGACTCACAATGCATAATAATTTGTGGACATAATTCCATACATGTTACTAATATATAATTCCACACGTGTTGCTAATCAATTTTTTTCAATATGTGAAGGTGGGTGACAAGATGGATCCAGGGGAGTTGCTAAAGTTGGTAGAGATTTTGAATCCAAATAATAGACCTCGTAGGCTCACTATTATGGTTCGGGGCAAAAACTCTTAGGGTTAAGTTACCTCACCTCATTAGATTGGTGCACCATGCAGGGCTTATTGTCACTTGGGTTAGTAATCCCATGCCTCGTAACACTATCAAAGCTCCATGTGGCCTTAATACTCGGACCTTTGATGCAATAAGAGTAAGTAATATAGCCCCTATAAATAAGTATTTACATTTATAAATCCATTGATATATCATCTTGCATCATTACAAAGGACTTGGTTATGTTGGATTTTGGCTCAGAGGGGCATTGTTGTGATTGCACAATCTTGTATAAGAGACTATTAATGTAGAAATAAATCCCAATATAAGGATATACTAAAGGGGCATAGAAGGGAGGAACATATATACAATGTTGTATATTTCAGAGAGTGATGTAAGGCAAATGAATGAATTATAAGGGAAAAAATCATCATATTTTAGAATATAGTTGCATTTATTGTTATATGTCTAGTCATTTGAACATTCCTTATTTTGTTTATAGGAGGAAGTACATGCTTTCTGTTAGGGTCCTGTATTTCATAGGATCTCAAGGTGACTGAGTTTATTCTATCTTTCAAATTTATTTTGTAAAATGATTTCCAATCTGCAAATAATTTTAAAAATAAAAAAGGAAATAACATAAAAAATCAAAAGAGGGTATATGTTATAAATAAAAAATATAAGTTGTGAACCCCATTAAAAAAAAACAACAACAACAACAACAACAACAACAACAATATAAGTCTGAAAGTGTTGCACCTCCTAATGCCACTACTCTTAGTTTAGCTTATTTCTGAAAATAAATTGTGTGAAGCTTGTTTAAAATGCCACAATAGTTCAATAAAATTCAATCATATAGTTTAAGCATGATTGAATTAGGTTTAAATTGCTTGTTAATAGGTAGTGAAAAATAATTTGTCAAATTGTTTAATCTTGACAGATTAATTGGTTAGATAGAAAATAAACATTGGTTCAATAGTTTAATCTGAACCAAGGAGATGTTGTAACATCATTTGTTTTTGATAAGTTAGCATAAGTAGTTAAATAATTTTCAAAATGATAAGGTAGGATATGGATGCAAAAGAATGAAAAAGTTAAAAATGTTAGGAAGATTATTATTTTTGTAGGCATCCATGTCAATAAAATGTTAGGTGTTAGATTACCTAAATAAATAAGGAAAAATAAAATGTTAGGTGGTAGATGCTCTAAATAAAGAAGGAAAAGTAAAATGTTAGGGAAGCAAGAAAGAAAAAGAAAAAGCTTTATTTTCTTTTAAAGGTTTTGATTGGCTGCTAGTCTAAATGCGCCTATGGAAAAAATTATTTGTATGGTTTCAATCCTCATTATTAACTTATATCTTAAAGTTTTAAACCATAGAAATATATCCCCACCATACTTTCATTTCATTCATTTCCCTTTATTTTACATTTCATTCCCCGCCCATATATTTCCATATATTTCATTACAAATCCCTTCATATCTCCCGATGCATTATTTAACAAAGTCCCAACCCTACTACTTCCACATCATCACATTACAATCCCTTTTTATTTTATTTTCCTTTAAAAACATTAGACCTTACCTTTTCAACCTTTCTGCTTTATATTTCTACTTTACCTTTTTTCACCGCTATATTATTGTTTTATCTCCGCTTTTGATTTCCACGATCGCGATTAAAATGGGCCATTCTTCCTTGACACATCACTTTTCTTCTCCACCATCTATTGCAGATCGTATATTATAACCTTTCGCATCACAAAAAAACCTTAAACCTGCAATCGTCAATTTGCGATATATTGCATCGCATATTTTTAACTTACCTTTGAAGCGCCCGCAATGTATTTGGTTTAACTTGCGATGCAGTTGGCCCCACCACAGCAGCTCTGCCCCCCACTTTAGGCCACTTGAATCATAAACCTTACCTTACCGCAAAGGATTTCCTACTTGCAATTGCGATGTAGGTGAGTCCCTCTCCCCGCACTTCGCAAGTTTTAGAAGTTTACCTCCATGCTTATAACTAAACCTTAAGAGTTGCGATCTGCGGGCTGCGGTCCGATCCCACCTTCCCTCCACATCACCTCCCACTTTGCATCGCATCGCTAATTACATTCTTTATAACTTAAACTTTAAATATTGCGAAGTGCATGGATACAGTGCAACTTCAGAACTAAAATCTAAACATTTTTAGGTCTGGGTATATGGGTTTTTATGCTGTTTTGTTTCAAAAAGGGTTAATCATGGCATAAATGACTCGGGTAACAAATAAATGCTATGGGTCAAGTCGGGCAAAGGTTTTGTGGCAAAGAAGTTTATGTTGTAACTACTCGAGCACAAGGCATTCATACAACAGATCTGCTAGCACATCACTCAGTTCATTCTGCCAGCACATCAGTAAAATATGGTCTACGTCCTAATTGTCCCACTACATCAGCACCTGCTTTGCACAATGCATTCCACTGAAGCTATAATTTTGTAATAGTTAGAGTTTTAAGTTCAAGTATGTTAGAGACTGTATTATTGTAATTTTTTGTATAAGTACTTCAGTTTTGGAAGTATCAAATGTCAATTGATTGAGATCAAACTATTCTTGTCTTTTGGAGTACTGCAAGATTTTTTAAAAGTACTAGAGCATCAATAATAATCAGAACATTCACAGGATTCTTGTGGCTTAAATACTGGTGATGTGTTTCTTCTGTTAATTTGTTTCATTGTTATCTTTCATTTTAATCATCTGAATTCTAATTGTAAAGCAGAAAGAGTGATGAATAAGATTTACTTTTGAGTACCTTATTTTGGCTGCGTTTACAATCATAATGTTTCCCACTCAAGGCCAAACTAAAGAATTATTGATTTCTCTTTGGTTCTGTTGAATCTTTTCATATTTCTGCCATAATCCATTTATAAATTTGAAAGATCCAATAAATATTCGTAGCTTTCCCTGTGTTTACTCTGTGAAAAGTTGATGCAACCATTAAGTTTATTTTGACTCCATTTCCCAATAGACATTAATCCGTTGAATACAATCAATTTTCCAAACCCAAAACTCAAAACCAAAGTACAATCATAAGTAGCCTAAAAACTTATCCAAACAAAGTTAAATCTTATAGAGAGAGCCCTCTCTGAAACTGGCATGGCTAAATCCCAGTTTCCAAAGTTGGTTTGATGTTGGCCTATGGGATTAGTTCTCACAATCTCTACCAAATTACAGAACGCTAACATAGTGGCAACCATACTGGGGAAAAAATTGAATTCAATCATAATTTCTTTCGAAATTCAATCTCTGGTTAAATAATCACTGTATTAATATTTCATAGAGATTGCTATCTTTTTTATTTTTTGCAAATATAGTGTGTAATTCCTAATTCAAAAGATTGGTGTGAGATTACCTTTTATAATGTGTGTTTTGATTTTCAAAACTGGCTTTTAAGAGACCTTATACAAGATCCCATCCTGATCCTAAACCTCCTGAAATAGTGGATGATCCTCAAAGGATTGGAAAAAGAGTTAAGGATACTTCACAGAAATTAGTCAAACAGATCAGTTCATCAGAAATCTAGGGAAGTAATAATCCTCTCCCTAGAGCGCAATCCCTCCCTAATAAGCATGAAACCTTACAAGATATCAAATTTTACTGAGAAAATCTTGTTTAGAAGCAAATCCCTAAATTGGGAAGATACATTAGTCATTGACCAAGCTATTCTGCATCCAAATTCACCTAAAATTCTACCTTCTTTGACAAAATCTGATCAAGAAATTGTCCAGGATTTTGAGATCCTCGAAGATTTGGTATCAGATTTCACTTCAGCAGTTACAAATGCCTATCTCCAACAATCAATAGAATTGTCTGCATTAAATATTGCTGCTTCATCTATTGCATCCCAAACAATTCAACAAAGAACTGTGAGTCCAACCTCTTCTGAAAATTCTATCATCTCTCATAAAAACTCAAATACCTTCATCTCCATCACCTCATCCATCATCTCCTCCACATATAGTTCATCCTTTACCACCTGTTAATCCACCACCTATTAATCCACAACTTGTTATTGTCAACCCTCCATCCCCAATCATGGGTACACGTTATGCTCCCTTGGGTCTTCCTCAAAATCTAGGGGCTATACCCCAAGATTATCAATCCAAAATACCCCAGTTCGATAACACCCAACCCATTACTACTCAGCAACATGTAGACATAATGAATGATTTCTTTGATCGCTATGAGATTGATGTTGATGATGTTATGATGAGGTTATTTGTACAAACCCTTGGAGGTGAGGTTAGGAAATGTTTTAGAGCTTTACCAGCTACTTCAATCAATGATCTAGCAGTCCTACAATGTCAGTTTCTAGATATATGGAAAGTTAAAAAGAACCCCCTCCAAATTCTATTAGAATATGAAAATATTAAAAGAGAAAATGGAGAAAGTGTGCATGATTATTGTGCTAGATTCAACTCTATTTATAATGTTATTCCTGCTCACATAAAAACACCCGAAGGACTAGTGCTGATTAATTTTCCATATGGTTTTGAAATAGACATAGCTTATTAGTTAAGAGAGAGGAATCTTGTCACCTTAGAGGAAATTCAGAGCATAGTAGTTAGTGTAGAGGCCAATTTTTTGGCCAAAAGAGCTAGAATGAGGTTTGAGAAGAGAGTTACCATCAAAGAAGAAACATCCATCTCTAGCATTGATGCCAAGATAGATTATTTAGTGAGGGAAATGGAACGAATGGTGATTGATAGAAACATCCCTAGGGAAAATCAAAACCCTCCCCAAAATCGTAATCAAAACAATAGGAGAAATCATCCACAAATTAAAAAAAGGGGACATGACCAACAAATTAGACCCCCTTTTCAGGACAATTATGTTGATGAAGATATCCCTCAAGAGGAAGAAGAAAACCAAATAAATTTGTTTGGTTTACAAAATAATGATATTATTTTTTTCACAGAAGAGGTCCAACAACTATTTTCATTAGCCCAAATAGAGCTTGAGTTAGAAGAATCTGAGGAATATAAACGGGGATTTGAAAATGATATCATGGAGGTTCACAAACAATATAATATTGGGAGTAGAAAAACTTCTGACAATACTGCTAAGAAGAAAACTGATCATCCTCCCAAAATTACCTCTAATTCAGACCCTAAGAAAACATTAGAAAAGTCTTCTAAGAAATCTGGTGAAACTCCTGGGAAGAAACCTTTAGAGGTTTCTACTAAAAAGACAGTTGATTTTGTGTCTAAACCAACTCAAACTGATGTTCCAACTACCAGTCAGCAAACCCTACTTAAATCTAAAGAAACTATCGATGTCCCTGATATTCCCAATATTGTGAAGATTCAATCATCATTTATTCTTGAAAACGAACTAGCTAAAGTCAAAATTCCCATCCCTTTGACAGAGCTAATGAAAAAAAAAACATACAAAACTCAGGTAATGGAAGTAATGAAGATAGGGGAAACTACTGACACTCTCAACCTTAATGATGATCAACCTGAATTGTTTTTTGGTCCAGAAGTAGATGGTAAGTTACAAGAAGGAGCATTCCATCCATTCTATGTCAGCTTAAACATACATGATAAAATCCTACATAATGATATGTTGGATTTAGGTGCTTCACACAACTTAATGCCCAAAGTTGTCATGGAAAATTTAGGCCTTGACATTACTAGGCCTTACAAAGATCTATACTCATTTGATTCAAGTAAAGTGAAGTGTTTAGGTCTCATTAAGAACCTGTGTGTAACTTTGTTTCAAATCCCAGCCAAAAGCCTAGTTATTCCTAAATATGGCATGATTTTATCACATTCTTGGGGAGAAAAGTTATAAGGAACCCTTCAACTAGATATGACCTATGCTACAATACCAGTCTTTGGTCAGCAGAGAAGGTTGTATAGGGAAACTCTCATGAAATATATGGTAAGAAGTCAAGAAAAACTTCATAATTACTCTCTATATTCCGTTCACACCGATTTGGATTCATTCATATTATTCAGTGATGTTGAAATTGGAGCACAATTTAGAAATATCATTGGTACACCTAAAAACCTAGTTCAACTTGACCAATTAGATCCTCCTCCAGAACTATTCTGGAATATGAGCTTTGCTGGAGCCTGTAGTAAAGAAGGCTTTGGAGCAGGAATCTAGTTATCTAATCCATCTAATAATCATTGTGAATGGAATTCTTATAAACTTACATTTTAGTGCACGAACAATATTTCTGAATATGAAGCTCTGATGTTAGATCTACAGTTACTTAAGAAATTAGGTGCCAAAAGAATTGTTGTGTAGGGAGATTCAGACTTAATCATAAAACAAGTAAAAGGAGAATATTCTTCTAAACCCCCTAGACTAAGAGGCTACAGAAATGCAGTGCACCATTTCTTAGATACTTTTTTGGAATATGATCTAGCAGTAATTCCAAGAACTCAAAATTTCATAGCTGATAGTCTTGTTGTCTTTGCAAGAACTTGTAAAATACCTCACCCGAAAAAACTACACACAATTGAAATAAAACATTGCCTTGCATTACCAGATAACATGAAATATTGGTAGGTTACTGTCAAAAATGAGTTTGAGGAAACACAGTTAGATTTGGATAGTAAGGAACAAGAAGATCATGTAAAAAATTAAATAGTTGTATATAATACTTTGGTAAAAAAGTGTGATAGATTAAATGTAAATAATAATTTAGATGAAAGTGTGCCTAAATTATAAATTCGTGAAATATATCCTGAAAAATAAGATTTTGAAATGCTTCAACTAAAATATAATGTTTTTCCTCGGAGATTAGCTCCGTTAGAAGACCTTTTTGATTTCAACGATGTAGAAAAAAAGCCTAAAATTGAGCCCACAGGAGCAGAAGTTGAGGAATGCAACATAGATACTGAACAAAACCCAAAAATGATAAAACTATAAAAACTTTACCTATTATTTCCAAACAGAGATATATAGCCCTATTCAAAGAATACATTGATGTTTTCACTTGGAATTATGAGGACCTGAAATTTTATGATTCCAGCATCGTACAACACAAAATTCCAATTAAAGAAGAACAAAAACCATTTAAATAGAAACTTCATAGGATAAATCCAGTTTTGTTACCTTTAGTTGAGAAATAAGTTAAAAAAATGTATGATGCTAAAATAACTGTCGCTCTGAGATATTCAAAATTGGTGTCAAACATAGTATAAATCTGAAAGAAAACTGGAGAAATCAGGTTGTGCATTGATTTAAGAAATCTGAACAAGGTTTATCTAAAAGATAACTATCCATTCCCTAAAATGGACCATATCTTACAAAAGGTGATAGGATCAAGTAGGATATCATTACTAAATGATTTCTATGGCTACAACCAAGTCTTGGTTGATCCAGAAGATCAAGATAAAACAACTTTTACCACTCCATGGGGCATTTTCATGTATGTGAAAATTCCATTTGGACTGATGAATGTTGGGGCCATATTCCAAAGAGAAATTGAAATTTCATTTTGAGAAGATATTGGCCTCTTTATTGTAATCGATCTGGATGATATAAATATGTATTAAAAATCTAATGAAGAACACTTGAGACATTTGAAACAAGTCTTTGAGAAATGCAGAAAATTTGGCATATCTTTAAATCCTAAGAAAACTCTATTTGGACTAGAAGAAGGTAAACTCTGAGGACACATCATACCAAAATATGGAGTTAGAATTGACCCTAAGAGAATTGAAGCAATCCTAAAGATCAGTCTCCCAAGAAAGATTAAATAACTTCAATCCTTCATAGGTAAAATAATTTTTCTGAGAAGATTTATCCCTAATCTTGCTAAACTGCTTATAAACATTACCAATATTCTCAAGGAAGTCTCTGAAATCAAATGGAGCATAGAGGTTAGGGAATATTTTGACATGGTAAAACATGCTTTAACTAAAGCACCAGTGTTAATCAGTCCAAATTTTACTAAATATTTTATAGTCTTTTCTTTTTCTTCTGAGCACACTGTTGTAGTTGTTTTACTGTAGAAAAATAGTGAAGGATTTGAGCAGCCAATAGCCTTCTTCAACAAAGATTTAAGAGATGCATCTCTCAAGTAAAAAATCATGAAAAAACATGTGTTTTCATTAGTCAAAGCAACTAAATACTTTAGAATTTACATTATGCATTCATATGTAATTGCTTATGTACCTAACTCTATGGTAAAGGATATTTTAACACATGGAAAAAGAGGAAAATGGATTGCAGTTATTTTAGAGTATGATTTGGAAATAAAGCCTACCAAAATAATTAAAGGAAAAGGACTTGCATAGCTTATGGCTGAGTCCAATTTTCAAGCTCTGGACATAAATTTTGTAGAAACTTTGGATGATCAAGAGGAGTAGGCGACTCCACATATCAATGAATAATTTTTAAATTCTCCGTGGTATGCAGACCTCCTTTATGTATTGTTTAATTTAAATTCTCCTCCTGGTCCTACAAAAACTAAAGCTAGAATTCTGAAATTAGAGGCAGTAAAATTTTGCATCATTGAGAATGTCTTTTATTGGAAAGATTCTGGTGGCCTATTACTCAATTTTTTTTTGAACAATGATGCAGACAATATTATGCATTATTTTCATGAAGGAGACTGTGGTGGCCACTTGTAGTGGAGGAATACTGCTAATAAAATTCTCATGGCTAGTTTTTATTGCCCCACCTTTTTTTCTGATCTTCATAATAAAATCACAACCTGCTAGAGGTGTCAAATATTTGAAGGTAAAAAGAAGCTCCTACCCTTGCCTCTCTATTGAAATATCATTCCAAAAATGGGGTTTGTATTTCATAGGTGAAATCCATCCTCCTTCCTCGGCCCAAAACAAGTGGATTTTAACAGCCACAGATTACTTCACTAAGTGGATAGAGGCCATCCCTTCCAGTAATGCCATTGATGTTTTTATCACAAAATTCCTTGAGACTAATATCCTATCCAAATTTGGTTTCCCAAGGAAAATCATCATTGACAATCCAAAAACTTTGAAATCCAAAAATTTGATTGAATTATGTAATAAATATCATATTTATTTAGGACATTCAACGGCCTATTACCCACAATGTAATGGACTGGCCGAATCATCCAATAAGAGTTTGGAAAACATCATCAAGAAGTTATTGGAATAGAATAAAATGTCTTCACATAATAAGCTATTTAGTGCACTTTGGGCTGATAGGCTTACAACCAAGAAGTCCATTGTTATGTCACCATACCAACTTGTCTATGGAATGTATGTTGTTTTTGCATCTTCTCTAGCACTTCCACTAATGAATATAATGCCAGAGTTACAAGTGGAACCAAATTATGCACTCAGAAGGATCCATCAAACCATTTAGTTTCAACAAACAAGAGAAGAGGTGTATAAGAAAACATAGATCATCGAGGAAAATATCAAGAAAATATTTGACAAAAGGACCAAGACAACTGATTTTGCTATTGGTGACAAAGTTTTAAAATGGGATGCAAGGAGAGAAGACAAAGGGAGGCATAACAAGTTTGATAATATATTTATGGGACCATATATCATAAATTCTTTTAGAGGTGACCATGCATTTTTCCTCACATATATAGATGGAATATAGTTACTTGGTGGTCCTGAAAATGGCAGGATGTTGAAGAATTATCTCTCCTAGTCCAAAGATTCTTTTACATCATTGTAAATATCACAGTTAATATAGATTGGATTGGAAGTTTTGCTGATTAAGGTTGAAGCCCACAGAGAAGGCCCTAAGCCATGGTCAATAAACCATCGTAATATTTTTTGAAGCAAAAAAGGAATCATATTACAGATTGCTCAGATGTGCATATGGATAAGGCTACTAATCATAGGTTCTTGACACTTCAATGCATGGAAGTGCCATCCTCAATTGGAGCCACTTTTAGGGTCCTATATTTCATAAGATCTCAATGTGACTGAGTTTATTCTATCTGTCAAATTTCTTTGTAAAATGATTTTTAATTTGCAAATAATTTTCAAAATAAATAAAAAAAGGAAATAACATTAAAATTCAAAAGAGGGTATATGTTATCAATAAAAAATATAAGATGTGAACCCCATCAAAAAGAATAAAAACAATAAATTTTGAAAGTGTTGCACCTCCAAATGCCACTACTCTTAGCTTAACTTCTGAAAATAAATTGTGTGCAGCTTGCTTAAAATGCCACAATAGTTCAATAAAATTAAATCATATAGTTTAAGCATGATTGAATTAGGTTTAAAATACTTGTTAATAGGTATCGAAAAATCATTTGTCAATATGTTTAATCTTGAAAAAATAATTAGTTAGGTAGAAAATAAATTTTGTTTCAGTAGTTTAATATGAACCAAGGAAGGTGTTGTAAATCACTTCTCTTTGATAAGTTAGCATAAGTATTTTTCAAAGTGATAATGTAGGATATGGATGCAAAAGAATAAAAAATTTAAAAAAGTTAGGAAGATTATTATTTTTGTAGGAATCCATATCAATAAAATTATAGGTGTTAGATGCTCTAAATAAAGGAGGAAAATTAAATAAAATGTTAGGTGGTATATGATCTAAATAAAGAAGGAAAAATATAATGCTATGCAAGCACGAAAGAAAAATAAATGCTTCATTCTATTTTAAAGGATTTGATTGGTTGGTAGTTGAAATGTGCCTATGGAAAAATTATTTGTACGGTTTAAATTCTAATTATTAACTCATATCCTAAAGTTTATACCATAGCAATATATCCCCGACATACTTTCATTTCAATAATTTCCCTTTATTTTTATTTCATTCCCCACTGTTATATTTCCGTATATTCCCATACATTTCATTACAATTCCCTTCATATCTCTCGACGCATTATTTAATAAAGCCCAGACCCCACCAATCACATAATCGCATTAGAATCCCTTTTCATTTTATTGAAAAACATTTAACTTCAACCTTTTTCCCGCTTTTTCACTTTATATTGTTACTTTACCTTTTTTCACCACTATATCATTGTTTTACCTCCGCTTCCAATTTCCCCCATTGCGATTAAAGTGGGCCATTCCTCCCTCACATGTACCCCTTCCCCCACGATCCATCGCATTTCATGGATTATAATATTTCACATCACAACAAAACCTTAACACTTGCGATCACCAATTTGCGATATATCACATTGCACATTTGTTAACTTACCTTTGAAGTGCCCACCATGTATTTGGTTTAACTTGTGATGTGGTTGGCCCCAGTATAGTAGCTCCGCCCCCCACTTCAAGCCACTTGAATCATAAACCTTACCTTACCAAAGAAGCTTTCCTACTTGCAATTTCAATGTAGGTGGGTCCCTCTCCCCGCACTTTGCAAGTTTTAGAAGTTTACGTCTGCGCTTATAACTAAAACTTAAGATTTTCAATCTGCGGGCTGCAGTCAAGTACCACCTTACCTGCCACGTCACTCCGCCTCCTCGTGCTTCACACTTTGCCTAGAGCTTTCACCGCTATAACTAAACCCAAGAGTTGTGATATGCTGGGCCGTGGTTCGGTCCCACCTTCCCTCCACGTCACCTCCCACTTTGCATCACATCACCGATTACATTCTTTAACTTAAACTGTAAATATTGCGAAGTGCAAGTATGCGATGAAGTTTCAGAACTAAAATCTAAACATTTCCAAGTCCGGGTATATGAGTTTTTACACTGTTTTTATTCGTAAAAAAAAGGGTTAATCATGGCAAAAAACGCATTTTGGGTGGCAAACATTGCACGATGAGTTTCGGTAGAAAAGGGCATTCAAACACTGTTTACAATAACAGACCGCATACGAAATATCTGGCCATAAAGTACATCAAGAATTGTGGTCCATGTCCTAATCGTCCCACTACAACAACACCTACTTTGCACATCGCATTCCACCGAAGCTATAATTTTTTAATAGTTAGAGTTTTAAGTTCAAGTGAGTTATAGAATGTATTATAGGAATTGTTTTTATAATATTTTGTATAAATACTTTAGTTTTGGAAGTATTAAGGGTCAATTGATTGAGATCAGAACTATTTCTTTCTATTGGAGTACTGTCAGCTTTTTCAAAGCATTAGAGCATGAATAATAATCAGACCATTCACAGGATTATTTTGGCTTAAATACTAGTGATTTTTTTCTTCTGTTATTATGTTTCATTGTCATTTTTCATTGTAATAATTTGAATTCCAATTGTAAAGAAGAAAGCATGATGAATAGGATTTACTATTAAGTACCTTATTCTGGTTCCATTTACAATCATAATGTTTCCCACTGAAAGGAAAACTAAAGAATTCTTAATTTCACTTTAGTTCTATTGAATCTTGTCATATTTATGTCATAATCCATTTATAAATTATATTGATCCAATAAATATTCCTAGATTTTGCTATGTTTACTCTGTGAAAATTTGATGCAACCATCTAGTTATATTTTCACTCTGTTTCCCAATAGACAATAATCCATTGAATACAATCAATTTCCCAAACCCATAACTCAAAAACCAAAGTACCATCATAACTAGCCTAAAACCTATCCAAACAAAGTCAAATCTTATAGATAGAGCCCTCTCTGAAACGGGCATGGCTAGATCCCAGTTTACAAATTTGGTTTGATGTTGGCCTATGTGATTAATTCTGAAAATCTCTAGCAAATTACAAAATGCTAACAGCTTCTCTGATGGTTGTTTGGATATAGTAGGCATATTCTCTTTTTCTTTTTCTAACAATGTTCATAATGCAATCTAAAATCTCAGGAACATCCTGTATTTATACCAATTGACAATCTACATCATTTAATACAGAATAATTGTACAATATGAAGGGATCTAAGTGTATATGTATGACATTTATAATATTATTATTAGGCCTTTACTTGTTTGTGGTCATGTATTTCATTTTAGTCTCACGGTATAGTTTTCTCATTTGACTGAAGACATGAATTGTTGCGTAGTAAAAGTCCAACTGTAGTGTACATATACATTTAACCCCCTAAGATCTTGATAATGACATACCAAAACGTGGTGGAATGTCAGCAACCACTGCGTCCATTATGAAATTTTTGGCTAGGATCTGCTCTAAGGAGACAAATAGATATTTGATTAGACCTAAAAAATTGACACGACTAGAATCGAAAGAATATAAATCATGATATGGTCGATTTATTTCAAGGCCAAGCTTCTCCATGATAGCTTTGGGCATGAGATTGTGGGAGGACTTGGAGTCTAACATAGTGT
Organism: Pinus albicaulis; assembly: GCA_034641835.2. Lineage (NCBI taxonomy): Eukaryota > Viridiplantae > Streptophyta > Pinopsida > Pinales > Pinaceae > Pinus > Pinus albicaulis. The sequence goes on along the minus strand of JAXQQM020060403.1, from coordinate 4,512 downwards.
TATGAAGGATGAATTGGCAGACTTTGAGACTTAAGTAAAACGGAGGGACCTCGCTATCTTCAAACTGGCCATCAATTGTGGAACCAAATATTAACTCAGGATGATCATCCTATATATTGACCATGTTGGATAAAGGGTCAAATTTCAAGGTTTTGACTAGATGGGATTTATATTTAACAAATTTGACCAATTCAGTAAGAGGAATAGACACCTTTAACTTTGAAATTTCTGACTCTAAATTAAAAGGTATAATTATGTCTACCTCTTTCATGACAATATCCCTTTTCTCAACATGATATCTCAGTGCAGCTTCTTTCCTTTCAATATCTATTTATTTTATAGGTGCACTTGTAGAAGGTTGATTTCTTCTATTCTGATTTGGAGTTGCAATCTCTTTACCCTTATTCTGATTGCCTTGAGAATCTTGCTTCTATGGTACTTCTTTCTGCTAAATTGTCTTCTTCAGGGGTGGATTGATTGGAACATCACAGCTCCTCAAGGAATATTTCCTTTGCTGGGAACTCAAAGCATTTAGGCATCCTCTCTGATAACCATCAGATTCTACTTTTAACTAAAGATCATTTTCCAATATGAATTATTTATCATTAGGTAATCTTTTTTTTTCCACATATTCTTCATCTTCGGTTAGAAAAATAGGCTTGCCATCGGCTGTAAAAAGAAGGTTCTCCTCTACTGTTGGTTCTTCCTCTTCATCACTTTGAGCTTATTTTTGTTGTAGTGGTGTCCTAATTTGCTGTTGTTGTTTTATTTTGAGAGCTTTTCACTCTCTTTTCTTTATCTGGAACTTAGGTTGTTGCTATTGGCCTCGAAAGTTTGGATTTCTGATTTGTGGCTCCATTTGTCTGTCTGAAATAGACATTTTATTGACCATCCTTCCCATGGTACTAAGAAAAGCATCAAATTTTCTTTCCAATGAGGTGGAAGGTTCCTCTTTAATGGTCACTTTACGTTAAGTTTTTAGTTTTTACTTCTTAATCAAGAGGTTGGCCTCAACACTCACTGAATTTCAGATCATTTCTTCCAGATTAGTGGGATTTATTTCTCTCAATGAGTAGGCCATATCTGGGTCAAAAGCATTGGGATAACGCAAAAGGGCCAAACCAGGAGGTGGTTTCATTTCATTTGAGATGGAATTATAGATTTTGAGGTATCAAGAATTATAATCACGAACAAATTCAATAGGATTGAACTTCAGGGAATCATACTCAGCAAGGATTTGTAAAGGGTTTTTCTTCTTGTCCCACCTGGCTAAGAAAGCAATATTTAGTTCAACAGGATTCCTAATAGAATTAGCTACTACGACACTTAACCAAATTTTAACTTCACCAAAAAAACTTTGTGCAATAATTCACATCTTGGCTTCATCTGCATCTAACTACTCAAGATATATGAAAGTTGTGATTTTGGCCATGTGCTAACAGGCAGTGATTTGAGAGTTTTCATCAAAAATGGGAATTCTTTGGCCATATCCTTGTGGAAGATTAGCGAGATTACCAAGGATAACTAAAGGTCCAAAATGAGCCATAATTCCTATTGAATGTGGTGGAGGGGGAGGAATGAAGGGCGGACTAATCTAATGAGGTCCTTGAGGGGGAAGTTGAGATGATGATGGGATGGATGATGAAATAGTAATTGTTTGGGAAACTTTGGGGATGTCAAGGAATTCTTGCTAGTATTGAATGAAGGAATTTTCAGCAGTATAACTTAAGCTATTGGCTAATTTTTCAAGCTTGTAATATTGTTTCCAAATTTTGACTTCAGTCTCATTTGTAGCCTCAAAAAATGATGGATTTAACTCTAATATCCAAGGTTAAGGGACTACTGTATTCAAGTCAGTCTCGGATTTGGTTCTAAACAATGACAACTCAAATTTGGTATCAAAAACTAAATCTTGAATGGCTACCAAATCAGAAGGTAATGAAAATGATCTTACAAAATCTCAAGGAGGAGAATGAAAAGAACTTGAAGTTGACTGAGATATTTTCTTCCTTAGGATTATTTCAGGATCTTTGATAGGAGAAACTGGATCTGCATCAGGGTTAGACCTAGTATATTTTCTTCGAGAAAACATATTTGCTATGAGGTACTACAATTATGAAATCAGCCTTATGAAAGTCGATCCTATCATCCAAAGGATCAGTTTCTGATAAATCTTTATCGTACACCCAGGGAAAATTTGTCTTTTCATTCCCCAACAATGACGCCAGGATGTTATAACTTCGCTAGATTCCCAAAGCTGAAAAAGGAATCCCGACATAGGTAACAACATACCAAACTTTTGGCTTGGTAGATAGTCCTACAAAGTTAGAGAGGGCTCTCTCTAGAAGGTCACAACTAAGAGGGTTGGAGGAATTAGGATTTTTAGGCTATATATGAGCGCAGGGTTTGTTTTGATTTGATTGGGTTGGTTTTCACTAGAGGAAAATATTAGATCAAGGGAGCTAGGTCAGGGCGAATGAGATAGGGTTGCAGGGATCAATGGGGAAAGGTAGGAGTAAGGCTTATCAATTTAAATATGATTGTGATGAGATGGTTTTGAGACTGATCAGAATCTAGGAAGGGCATGGGAGATGTATTCTTCCTAAACAGAGGAAAATGGACAAATTATAATCACTTTCCCAAAATAGAGCATGAGAAAGCATGTGTTCTGCCTATAGACATGAAAGATATCATACAATAGATATGTAGTGAACATGAAGAAAATACAATATAACATATGAAACTGAAGAAATAACAATGATAGAGATCATACCACATGTAACACAAAAAATAGCTGCAACTCTTCTTTATTAACTAGCCAAAACTGAGTACAATAGTTCCTTGATCAATAAGATAACATCCAAACTGATTCCAAACCTTGCTAAGAGTGAAGAAATGGAATAAATAGACATAAAAGATACATTCAGTTATCCTCAGGGGTCGAATCCATGAGGTGAGGAAGAAATCCACAAAGTACTGAACTGAAAGCTAAAGTGTAGGATGGTCCAAATGACTCATTCCTGATTACATTCAAACTGATTCATTTTGACTCAATGATAACTTTTACCCAATGAATCTACCCCTAGGTAACTAATCCATAGAATTATTACATTTACCGTCATTAATTACATAGATAGAAACATGTTTTTCTGAATAAAAGCAAAAATTTCAGAGAAATTCCAAAAATATCAGCAAATGGATCATTTGTGCCCTCAACTATGCATTTGTGCCCTCATAGTGTCATTTGCACCGTCCATGTTTAGGGCCACTTTTGACTAATCTACAGGTGTCAAAATCAGGCCCTATATGGCTTGTTGGAAAGCCATTCCAGTCCTATTTCTGAATATGGCTCCAGTGTTGAAAATGAAGCTAATTTGACTGCTCACAATGTCATTCTCTCAAGATTGGTATTTGCATAGTGCTTGTGTCAAATCAGGTAGAAAGGTGATTTTTAGGTGGTTTTTTTACCTTTTAACCTGTCAAATATAAAAAAAAAGGTTGGAAACATGGTTTTCTAGAATGAATTTTTCTTTAGGAATCCAATGGTAGCCTTCTTTTCCTCAAAAAGTGACCCAACCATTTGCATAGTGCTTAGGGCATTGCACAAATGAAATAATTTATGCTAAATGCCTGTTTAGAAAAACTCAGAAAATTCCGGATTCTGTAAAAAATTTTCAAAATGCCTCAAAATTGGTAGAATGGTTGATGATGATGTGGCTAGGCTTGGAGGGAAGCGTCAAAAATTATGTCCAATGTTTTCTTCTCTTCCATGGTTAAATCTTCAATTTTTGCATTGGCTCTTTTGAGCTTGGCCATTGCAATTTTCTCCTTCAGAGCATGGTGTTTGACGTTCCTCCTCAATAAGTCATTGTCTTTATTATCCTTTCCTATAAGTTCCTCCAAGTGTTGATTGGCTCTATCAATCCATTTTTCCCTATTCTCACTGATCACTATAGAAAGCTACTCATTATGGTTAGCTGATCAACAAGCTTAACCTCCCTTTGTATGTCTAGAGCTAGAACTGTTTTCAGCCCTCTAGTTCTAGGTTTGAATCTTGGTATTTGTTCCTCTTCATCATCAAGGAAGCCATACTTTTCAAGTGTCTCATATAGCATAACTTTGGCTTTCTCTGCCTCCCTTTGAGCAGTGATATACTTGAACTCATCAATGACCTGTTTAGTCTTGAATTTCTCATTTTCTTTCTCAAGGAAGTTTATGAGATATATATCCCTGTCAAGATTAGTTTGGAGCTCCTTAATCTTGACATCCTTTCATTTGATGACTCCATTAGTGATTTTTTAATTTTCATCCTCATCTAGGTTAACAAGCTAAAATCCCTATTCTGTTTCATGAAGATCATCCTCATCATGAATGACTCCCTCTATCACCTTTTCTTTACCTTTTTCCACCTACTTTGTTTTTGTAGAAGGAATGGCCCCTTCCACTCCATGTGGAGCAAACACATGCCTGTAACCTCTCTGATAGGTTTTTGGGAATGGCTCAACCTCAACC
>JAXQQM020061123.1:0-46393 GCA_034641835.2 Pinus albicaulis | reverse complement strand
CAGTGCAGGGTTATTACAGATCCAGAAGAGGGCAACGCAGCACCAGGAGGGATGCAGCCCAGCTAGGATGACGCAGAGGCCACACAGAGTTGTTTGATTGACATAGAGGCAACACGGGGCCTTCCAGACTCCAGAGAGACGTAGGGGCAGCCTGCGTTGCACAGAGGCTACGCTGAGCCAGCCTGCTCACACAGAGGCTAGCTAGAGGGACGCAGTCTGTGTGGAAGAATTGTTGTGCAGTTTTCCAAAGTCTGGAAGTGAAACTTCTGATCTTTAGAAGTTGCTGGTGTGGCACAGATTCTGTTGTGCAGAACAATGCCTAACAAAGTGTGAAATTTTCAAGAGGAAAATATTTTTGCAATACTTGGTTTATTTCTCCTACTTATGAGATAAGTTATTTACAGATGCTTTAATAAATTATGAAATAAACACATTTGCAGATCTTCACTATCGTTAAGGGCATAAGAATAGAAATATAATTTGCACAAGTAGCACAATAGAAACAACCACATGAACACAATTATTTTTGGACAATTGTCCCAGGCTTAATGTGGAAAGCGGGTGCAAGAGATGAGGTTGTATTTATCTTTAGAAATGGAAATTACATTTGCAAGGTAGGTAATGGATAAAATTAGCAAACGCGCTGGAATTTTGGAACACTCTAGACAAATTTCAGGACCCTCAAGGTGACTTCCTTCACCCATTGCGTCATCCACGTGAGAGCTGCGCCGGTTCTCCACTGGAGTACAAGTGATTCTACGTGGAGGATCTTGTTGCGGCCATTCCACCCTTCCCTTCATCCTCCCACAACCTGCTTCCCGATAAACGACTCATCCATATCTCATACACCGAAATTAACCTGCCTCTACAATCTCACCCACTGAAATCGAATTCTCTTGCTTCAGAATCGATTTCCTTAGGGTACTGAGAGTGTCCCCAGCTTGATTTCCAAATGGCCCTCAAGTTTCTTCTTATAGTCTTCTCATTGATGAATCAATGGCCAAGATTATATCGTTAATCAATGGCTCAGATTAAAAGATGACTTGATCCTCGTTTTCTAGAAGATTCACACTTTGCTCTATTAATACCCTTTAATTATTTACTTTCCCTAAGTTTAAACTTAGGGTCTACATTAAAATAATTAATTATTTTAATAAAGTCATATCCGAGTGGAATCTCCACAAACGATTTCAGGGTTCTTTGGATAACTGAGGTCCAAGCCCCTCTACCAAATATGAGACTTAGAACACTTCCTGATGCTATAGAAATCAACAATCCCTCTTAACGAGGAAAGTGTTCCAAACAGAATGCCACGTCTTGCTACGATTCTATAATATACGATACAACGATGTTGTCTGGCCTCATGCCCCCTGTCTATATAGGCGATGCTTACTGCCTAGCATTGCCTCGTAGACACGCCTCTGCCAGCATGGCATCATCTTGCTCCTCTTCCTCTGAAGACCACCCTTTCCTCTAATGGAAAGGGTTCTCGACCATCCCCATCTTCTCTCTAAAGTATGTGAATTTGATCTTACTCAGAGCCTTTGCGAGGATATCTGCCACTCGTTCTCATGTAGGAGTGTATCACAATTGTACTGCTCCTCTTTGGACATAGTCCTTGATGAAGTGGCACCGAATGTCAATGTGTTTTGACCAATCATGAAACACAGGATTAGAGAGCTTAATGCAACTCTGATTATTGCACATAATCTCGATCAGTTCTATCCACTTCTTGAGGAGGTTCAAGAGTAACTTGCAGAACCATATGGCCTCGCAGGGTTGTACTTCTTGCCATCTTCTTTGCCTCGTTGAAGCAGTGCTACGAACTTCTGTTTCCTGCTGCACCAGGAGGTCATTCCTGATTCGAGATTGAATAGTACCCACTGGTAATTTTCCGATCTACTGTGCTTCCAACCCAATCTGCATCTGTGAACCCACTCAATTAGGCCTCGTTACCCTTGGTGTACTTGAACCCGTACTCGACTGTCTGTCTCAGGTATCTGAGAACATGTTTGGCTGTTGCCCAGTGAGCCCTCCTTGGTTCCACCATGAACTGACTGAGGGTATTCACTTCATAATAGATGTCTTGTCTAGTATTGACCAGATACATCAATGATCCGATGAGCTGTCTGTACAAGGTGGGATCAGCCTCATCATCCTTCGATGTGTTTATCTTCTTCCAGTTAGTAATCATTGGCGTGGCCATGGGTCTACAGTCTTCCATCTGAAATCTCTTCAGGATTTCTGTCGTGTATCTTCCTTCTCCTAGGAAGATTTCTTCTTCTGCCAGACTTCTAATCCAAGAAAATAGTGCATCTGCCTCAGGTCCTTCATGCCGAATTCTGTTGCTAGATTCTCCTTGCAGTCTTTGATGAGCTTGGATGATCTAGTCAAAAACAGGTCATCCACATAAAGTACAAGAATAAGTGGCTCATCCCCTACTCTCAAGTAGTAGAGGTTGGGGTCTGCGTCACTCTTCACGAACCCCGTCTTCTGTATGTAGCTATTAATCCATCCATACCATGCCCTGAGGCTTGTTTTAAACCATACAAGGCTTTTTTAAGCCTGCAAACATGAGTCTTCTGCTCATGTGTCTCGAAGCCCTCTAGCTGTTCTATGTACACTTCCTCCTCTATCACCCTATTCAAGAACGTTGTCTTGACATCCATCTGATGAATCTCCCATCCCATCTGCGCAACTAGAGAGATGATGGATCTGATAGAAGTGTAACGAGCTACTGGGGCGAAGGTTTCTTCATAATCAATGCCTTCCTTCTGTGCATACCCCTTAGCTACAAATCTTGCCTTGAACTTCTCAATGCTGCCATTTGCAACATATTTGATCTTGTAGATCCATCTGGATCCTACAACTGATCTGTCCTGTTTTTTAGGAACTACTTCCCATACATCATTCGTCATGATGGAGCTATACTCCTCCACCATGGCATCCACCCATACTTGATGCTGAGCGGCTTCCCGAAAGGTGGATGGTTCACCAACCTGAGCTACCAGTGCCTGATATCTGTCTGGTTGCTTCCTTATCCTCTTTCCTTCTCTAGGGGCTACAACAAATTCTTCTGCATCCTTAAGAATTTGTTGAGGTTCTCTGCTCAGTCTCCCATCAATGGTGGGTGGTCTTGCTCTCCTTCATGTTCTTCTTCGGAGAAGATCTCCTCAGAATCATTGTGCCTTGGAGAGGCACTTAACTTATCCTCTGTAGGTCGTTGAGGCTGTACTAGTGGATCCTCATTAATCTACGTATCTGTGGCCATTTCTTGAGATTTCCTGAAGGGTCTCTCCTCCAAGAATTTCACATCCCTTCTTACCACGATTTTTCTGCTCTCCGAAATATAGATGCGATATGCCTTCGTACTCTCTCTATAGCCCATCAAGAAACCCTTTTCTGCAGTTTGATCCAGCTTCTTTCTCTTTTCATCTGGAACGTGGCAGTACACCATGCTGCCAAATATCTTGATATGGCTCACTTCTGGCTTGCTGCCTGTGAAGACACTCTCGGGAGTTACCTTCCCCAAAGCTCTATGAGGAACTCTATTCTGAATATATACTGTTGTATTGCAGGCCTCTGTCCATAAGAATTTGGGCATATCTTGGTCATACAACATTGCCCTTGCAGCTTCTATTATGGTCCGATTCTTCCGTTCTGCAACTCCATTTTGCTCTGGATTGTATGCAACTATCCATTCTCTCTTGATTCCTTCCTTTGCACAGAAATTTGTGAAGTCTTTATCGATATATTCTCCGCCGTTATCTGACCGCAACTTCTTGATCTTCTTTCCTGTAGAGTTCTCCACCAATGCTTTGAAATCTTTAAATCGATCAAAGACTTCATCTTTGGTTTTTAAGAAATAGATCCAAGTTTTTCTAGAATGATCATCAATGAAGGTGGCAAAATACTTTGCACCATTGAGAGTAGTTGTGGACATTGGACCGCAAATGTCAGAGTGTATTTACTCTAGTACACCTTTGGTTCTGCTGCTGCTTCTTGGAAATGCTGCCTTAGCGTACTTCCCTAGTACGCATCCCCTGCAAACTTCGTCTTTCTTCGTGTTGAGTTCAGGAGCCTCGATGACAGTATTTTTGAGAATCCCCAAGGCTCCATGATGTAGATGCCCCATCCTTTTGGGCCATAATTCATTCAGATCTCTGTCATCTGTACTGCCAATTAGGGCCACCGCAGATTCAAGCTGGAGCTTATACAACTTGTGACTCCTTACTCCGATTTGTGCCTTTTTGCTCCAGCTAGGGTGTTTGACATACACCTTATCTCTAATAAAGTATACGTCATAGCCCTTGTTCTGAAGTTGAGACATAGAGAGGAAATTCATCCCCAACACTGGTACATGAAGAACATTCGTGGTTTGAATCTTGTTGCCATCTTCTGTTTGAAATGTTATGGTACCTCTCCCAATGGGGGTACATTTTGCCTTGTTTCCCATAGTTATCTGGAAATTCATCTGTTCTTCTTGGTAGCTCGAAAAACATTCTCGAACCCTCGTCATATGAGAAAATGCTCCACTGTCAATATATCAAACACCTGGAGGAGTTGTGCTCGACACACAAGCAAGATCCTCCTTTAGTCCGTATGCCAGCACTTTCATGTCGTGTTCTCTCTACATTTCGGCGTGCTCTGGAGGACTACGTGAGTCCCTTTGGCTGCATGAACCCTTCCAACTGATGGTTCTTTGGTCCATGGCAGATCCTCCCTTTCTATTTTTAGCCCTTAGCTCTGATACCATGTGAAATTCTCAAGAGGAAAATATTTCTGCAATACTTGGTTTATTTCTCCTACTTATGAGATAAGTTATTTACAGATGCTTCAGTAAATTCTGAAATAAACACATTTGCAGATCTTCACTATCACCAAGAGCATAAGAACAGAAAGATAAATTACACAAGTATCACAATAGAAACCACCATATGAACACAGTTATTTTTGGACAATTATCCCTGGAAAAACCCAATGTGGGAAAACCGGTTCAGTAGATGAGGGTTTTGTATTTATCTTTAGAAATGGAAAGTACATTTACAAGAGTCTGATGAGCAGATAAAATTGGCAAACACCTGGCTAAATTTTTTGGAACCTCCAGACAAATTTCAGACCCTCAAGGTGACCTCCTTCACCCTCTGCGTCATCCAGTGTGAGAGGTCTGCACAGTTTCTCCCTAGACTGCGTGATTTTGCGTGGAAGGTGTTTTTCTGTTGATCAACTCACCCTTCCCTTCATCCTCCTGACTTCTGCTTCCCGATAACTGACTCATCCCTCCTCCTTCTGCTTCTGCAACCCTGCCTCTACAATCTCACCCACTCAAATTGAATTCTCTTGCTTCATAATCGATTTCCTTCGGGTACTGAGAGTGTCCCTGGCTTCATTTCCAAATGGCCCTCAAGTGTCTTCTTATAGTCTTCTCGCTGATGAATCAACGGCCAAGATTTTATCGTTAATCAAAGGCTTAGATTAAAATATGACTTGATCTTCGTTTTCTAGAGGATTCACATTTTGCTTTATTAATACCTTTTAATTATTTAATTTCTCTAAGTTTGAACTTAGGGTCTACAATAAAATAATCAATTATTTTAATAAAGTCATATATGAGTGGAATTTCCACAAACTATTTCTGGGTTCTCTGGATAACTGAGGTCCAAGCCTCTCTACCAAAAATGAGACTTAGAACTCTTCCCGATGCTATATAAATCAACACAAAGGTGTCAAAAGCGGGAGGAGAACAATCGCTCAACAGATTTGTATCGAATAGATCTGAGATTCGATCAAGAGGGTAATCCTAGAGGATTGATTCAGGTGATTTGGCAGAGGATTTTATGTAGGTAAATCAGTTGGAAGAGGGTGCAACTATTATAGAGGGTTTCTATCACAAAGAAACCCAGATCGAGTCTCCTGTTGAGTGTTGCAGCAGGAAGAGGGAGAGGAGTACTTGTTTCGACATATTTGAGCTAGGTGGCCCCGTATGGACTGCGTGATTAGGATAGGTTGGACGATGTGTCCAACTTCGCAATCTGGAAAGCCATAATCCTGTCAGTCCTGGAGGAGTACGACATCAGGGAACACACAAAAAACGTCATAGCTGTGCCTGCCGATGCGAACGCTCTTTAGAAGTTTAACGAGAATTAGGCATGGGAAAAGCGCTTGATCATGGATGCGGTGAAGGATCACATGTTCCCACACATTTCCGAGAAGAAGACGACAAATGAGGTGTGGACAACTCTGACCACACTGTATCAGGGGAGCTCCTTCCAACTTAAGATGCTTATGGAGAACCAGATTAGGATGTTCCAGATGCACAAAGGGGAAGAGATTGATCCATTCCTTTCCAGGTTGTAGTCTATCCAAGATCAACTAAATAACATGGGTTCAACTCCAGATGAAGGACTCTTAGTTAGGACAACCCTGAATGTTGTCACTGATGAGTGGGAGACCTTTGTCCAAATCATTTTGGGCAGATCACAACTCCCTAATTGGGGTGACATGTGGGCCATCCTTCGACAGGAGGAGATCCGACAAATGACCAAGAGGGAATTCAGCAGCGAATGTAGCAAAGTGAAGAAGGAGGAGGAAGAGGACGCAAACTTTGCATCAAAGCAACAACAACAACAAGGGAAGAAGAAGAGGGACCTATCAAAGGTCCGGTGCTTTAAATGTGGCAAGGTTGGACACTTCGCCAGCACTTGTCCTAAGAGGAAGACAAGGAATCTTCTGATTACAAGGCAACAACAGGTAGAGGCGATAGTGGTAGTGAGGATGATGTCGCTATGAACGCTCATGCACCTCGAGAGAAGAGGTGGGACAACATTGATCTATAGAGCAACTACATATGGGAGGCAAGATCCTTGAGGTGCCTAGACTCTTGGATCACATACGTGCTACGGGAGCCTTATGACAGTAGTGGGATTGCTAGAGCAGTGGGTGCAGAACATCACAGTGAAGCAGAGGTAGAGTTGGGACGGTGTAGATTGGAGCAGCGCAGTGCAGAGGCAGCAACAACGTAGAAGCAGCAACGCAGAGGCAACAACAACGTAGAAGTAACATCGCAGAGGCAACAACAACATAGAAGCAGCAGCGCAGAGCCTGATGGGACTTTAGCAACGCAAAGGGGTAGTGCTTACGCAATGCAGAGCAGCAGCAACGCAGTGGCTTCAGAGAGACAGCGTAATGCAACAACAGAGGGAGCTTCAGTGATGAGATGTAGCCCAACTGAATTGTCTGTCAGTAACTGTTGAGATTTTGTGTATTTGGGGTAGCATCAGTTGTGCTCTAGCTCCTAAACTTTGTGGAGGGACTAGAGTTCACTTGATCTACAAGGCCCAGAAATGGATTTGGGAAATTTCATCTGGTTTAGGAGATATTAAATTAATTAATTATTTTAATGTATTTCCTAAGTTAAAACTTAGGAAAATAAAATAATTAAAGTGAATTTAATTAAACATATGATGAAATTGTCTTAAGTCACACGGATCAAGCTTTCTTTTAATCTTAGCCATTGATTAAAGATTTAATCTTGGTCGTTGATTTGTCAACGAGAAAAGTATAAAGGAAAGGCTTGGGGTCAATTGTAAAGACACACAGAGGCAGAGCATTGTAAGCTACGCTGAGATTCTAGGGCAGGGTTTGCTAAGAATACTCAGCAGTGTTTCAGCTGCAGAGAGAGGACTTTAGACCAAGGGGATGATCTGATCCCAGGGTCTAGAATACACAAGAGGCAAGTAGGAAGATTACTCAAGGACAAATAAGTAGAGGAAGACAAAGAAGAAATAACAACAAGGACAACGTATTCTTCAGAAACCCTTCAGTGGGTTACGAGAGACCCTTAGGGGCAAATAGAAAATTACGACAACTAGTCCTGAGGTACGCAAATTCCTCTCCCCGAAGCAAACAGGGTATGGAGGGCCATCCAAGGCCGATACGTAGGCTTTCAGGGACTTCGCAGGCCGATGCGTAGCTTTTCAGTGGGCAACAATGGGGGTTTCTAGGCCTAGATCTGGCCGAGTTCGTAAATCTTGTTCGAGGGTGACTGGGCCATTATTTTGGCCCCAGATCGCCAAAGAGTTGTAGATGTAGAGTTTTCTCTGTAGGGTTTTCCAGATCTGGAACCCAGAGTTGTGTATTCAGAAATATTCTTAATAATAGAGCCCTCCAGCAGCCAGAGACTGGTTTTCCCACATTGGGTTTTTCCGAGGACAGTTTGTCCAGAAATAACTGTCACTTTGTCTATATGTGCATGTGCTTATTCTAGATCTGAATTGGTAGAGATCTGTTATGTGTTTTGCTTTGATGTTAACTTGAATTTATTCAGTTGATAACTTGTATAAGTAGGAGAAGCTTAACCGGATTAACAGAAATAATTTCTGCATAAGAATTAAGATTTAGAAATTTCTACAAAGAATTGGGTAGGGTCCTTCGCTTGCTTACTTCTCAAAGAATCGAGTTGCAAGGCAATAGCTGGCGTAATCAGCATTTGAGAGAGCTAATATGGTTGCGTGAGTGTCAATGGCGCAAAGACATGGACAACAAGACAAAGCAAAAAGACCCAGCGGATGGAGGGCAAAGAAAGCCAAGCATCACGACGCAGTATTAATCGATGCCAAGATTAGGGCAATGATTCAGTAGCACACTCTCGCGCAAGAGGGGAGTGTTGATATCATGTTCATCGATCAGTAAAGCTCTAGCTCCTAAATTTTGTGGAGGGACTAGAGTACACCTGATCTACAAGACCCAGAAATGGATTTGAGAAATTTCAAGTTGTGTTCAAGTTATTCAAATAATTAATTATTTTTAATGGATTTCCTAAGTCTAACTTAGGAAAATAAAATAATTAAAGTGAATTAATTAACACATGTGATGGCACCTTTCTAATGACGGACTGGCAAGATCTTTAATCTTAGCCGTCGATTAGAGATTAGACCATGGTAGTTGATGTGTCAACAAGAAAAGTATAAAGGGAAGGGCTTGGGGTCGCTTGAAAACACACGTATTACTGCAGAGCACTAAAGCTAAGTCGAATTTCCGTGGTGGGGGTTTGCCGAGGAATTCGAAGTGAGTTTGAAGGCAAGAGGGGGTAGAGATACATTCCACCATGCAGGCCACTGCACATTAATTTTGCCACACTACTGTGCTGCTAGTTAATAAAGTGGGTGACGAGATACTTAGCCTACACTTAGGAAATAAACATTCCCTAAAGTCACTTGAGCATATAATTATTTGGCAGCGTGGGGCCCAGGGGGACGAAATGGCAGCGTGGGCAGCATGGGCCCATGACAGCGCAATGAGAGAGGGACAGCGTGGGCCAAGAGGGACAGCACAGTTTTGGTGGGGCCTAGGTGAGAGCAAGGCTCTCAAAGCATAAAACGGGGAAGAGGCTCGTCATTCTCTCATTCTATTATGCATCTATGATTTCTGTCTTTCGACATTGAGCACGTTTTTGTTGTTGAGCAAAGTCTGCAAGTGTTGTTCAGCACACCAGGTGTCTCTAAGCGGAGATCCCAACCTCAGCCCCGGGGGACTTCGAGTGCCTGCTCGGGTGAGGAGTTCTATCCATTGTTTTGCAGGAGGGAGCCATAGCATCTTCAGCCAGGAATTACGCATTTGCTTGGGCAGCGCAGGCTCTGGGAGAGATCACGCAGTTTATGGTAGAGGTAGTTCCAGGAGTGAGGATTTATCAGGGGTTTCAGCCCGAGATAGTTTGAAGGGATCAGCCCTTCACTATTTCATCATTTTGATACAGGAGGAGGCCATCATTTGCAGAGGATTAGTCACGGCCAGCGTATTTCATTGGGATAGCATTATTTCCTAAGGGAGGTCAAATTCCAGGGTCATCCATTTCGGGATTCCTTTCTGAGCTTTCTAGGTATTTGGAGGAGATCTCATTCCTAGAGTTTCATATTTTTCTAAGTAAGGGAACAGCCCCAAAGAGCCATTCCAATCCAACAGTAGCAGCAATCCAGCAGCAGCAGTAGCAGCATTTGGAGATCACGCAGTCCTTGACAAAGTAGCCATTCCTTGAGCATTTCTAAGAGTATTTCCAACTTGCCTTGTGCAAGCCAAGGTGCCAACATTCTGATCACCTTTGTACTCATTGTATCTTTCGGTTACATAATAAAATGGCTCAGCGTTTCTCCATATTTACATTGTTTATGTGATGTCTCTCTATTTGCTGTAAATGCTTGTTTATGTTGCTTTATATTACTATTTATTTCTATTCGGAATATTACAGTGGTATCAGAGCTCATAGACTTAGCTTAGCTTGTGGAGCAGATTGTTTATGACACCAGCAAGAAAACTGTATATCACTCACTGGGGAAGGAAATACAAGGACCAAGAACAGAGGCTTGAGGCCACTTTTGGAGAGGGAGACTGTGTGCCAATAGTGGACGCAGAGGAGGAAGGACCGATGGCAGAGGATAAGGATGAGAGAGAGTTCGGGCAACTTCTCTTAAAGTCTGTGCAGGAGCTATCGAGGAGGATAGAAGAGATGGGGTAGAAGTTTACTGCAGACCAGAGACAGCGTGAAACCCCAAGGAGTTTTCACATCAGAGAAGGGTCCGGCACTTCCCACCATTTGCAGGAGCAGCTCACAGCGCACCAGGTTGTATCACTTACTCCCCCATATTCCACAATGCCCACATTTCTAGCTATAGGCACCGAAACAGGAGCACCTCAGGAAACAGAGCCGGTTCATATGGGGGATTATTTTGCCGAGTATCAGTCCTATGGGTGAGAATTTGGTGAGGCTCTCAGTTTCCATGATTTTGTTCAACTCAAAAAGGACAGCAGACCCCGTAACTAGAACAAAGGGCGTCGATACGCACAGGATGGGGATGTACAGCGTACAGTGGGCAGGTTTTTCTTGCCAACATTTGACGGATCCTCAAAATGTTCGGTAAAGGCTTGGGTGGAGAAGTTGGATATCTATTTCCAGCTCAATCAAATGGCAGAGGGAGAGACCATCAAGCTGGCAGCACTGCACATAGAGGGAGAGGTCCATGATTGGTGGTTCCACGGCATGGCCACGCTGGGTCACTTCGCTGTGACAGCATATGCAGAGTTTACATGGACACTGGTAGAGCAGTTTGACCAGAGGGATCCGGAAGAGCACTTTGTTGAATTGACCAAGCTCAAACAGACCGAGAACCCAAACACCTACATTTCCGATTTCTTGAGGCTTTCCGTGATGGTACCTGACTTGTCCTCAGCCAGGATGATATACATGTTTACTGATGGGTTGGCAGAACCTCTGCCTGGGTTAGTCAGATCCACGATACCTGCTACACTTCATGATGCAGTTGAGAGGACCAGAGTTTTGTAGGATGCTCTACCCAGGACCAGAGCTCCTTTCCCCCAGAGACCGGCATTCCAACCAAAGGGGAAGGACACGAGGGTTCCACTTCTGAGGGGGAACCAAGGTCGTGGGCCTTTGGACGATGAGACCCGAAGAGATCTAAGACAGAAGAAGCTATGCTTCACATGCCAGGAGCCGTGGGCACCGAGACATCATTGTGTCGTTGGGAAGGCACAGTACATAGAGGTCTTCTCCAACGGTGACGGGGAAGAAGATGCATATGAGGAGATGGAGGCAGGAGGCAGCACTGTAGTACAGAGAGGGGATCATCCACCACCTCCACCACCAGGAGCAGGAGGGGCAACGTTTGCACCTACCAGGGGATTCCTTGCTTCTTTGCGAGGGGTTCCCAAGTATTTGACACTGCGTGTCCGGGGTACTGTGCAGGGACAGCGTGTTTCAGTGCTAGTTGACAGTGGGGCTACCCACAATTTTATTGATGCACAGTTGGTAGAGCGGAGGAGCATACTGACAGAGGGTTTTGATGGGTTTTCAGTACTGGTACTGGGTGCCAGGACTATGCAATGTGCCAGATATGTACCGGCTTTGGCAGTGACCATGGAGACTTACACTCTCACGGATCATTTCTTTGTGGTGGACATTTCGGACACCAATGTGATACTAGGAGTGCAGTGGTTGATCACGCTGGGGAAGGTCACTACGGACTGGGACACCTTCGAGATGGAGTGGACAGACAAGAAGACCGGTAAGCATGAGATGATCCGAGGCATGCACACTTATCCTCCATAGACAGTTTCAGCACACCGGATGGAGGCAGACTTCCGAAAGGGAGACATAGAGTGGGCAGTCGAGCTGCGTGTTTCAGAGGCGGGATCTACAGGACAGGTCATTCACCCAGATGTGCATTCGATTTTGGACAGATATGCTACAGTGTTTGGGGATATACCGCCAGGACAGCCACCGGATCAGGGGTTTGAGCACACCATTGAGCTGGAGCAGCGCAATCAAGTCGTGATTACTACAACCTATAGGCATCCCAAAGCCTACAGGGATGAGATTGAGAGCACTATCCATGAGCTCTTAGCGCTGGGACACATCCGACCCAGCACTAGCCCATTTGCTTCTTTTGTTGTACTGGTGAAGAAGAAGGATGGCACACTAAGGATGTGCATCGATTATCGAGCTCTCAATAAGAAGACCATGAAGAACTGATACCCCATCTCGCGGATTAATGAGTTGATGGATGAGCTGAGGGGGTCGAAGTTCTTCTTGAAGATTGATCTGAGGTCAGGCTACCATCAGATTCGCGTGAGGGACCAGGTTGTCCCCAAGACGACTTTCAGATGTCACTACGACGATTTTGAGTTTTTGGTGATGCCCTTCGGGCTAACCAATGCACTGGCCACCTTCCAGTCCTACATGAACCACATTTCCGTGGTCAGCTGAGGAAGTTTGTGTTGGTATTCTCGATGACAACTTGATATACAGCCGGACATGGGAGGAGCACCTACAACACATTGAGGCTATATTGCGCATTTTGGAAGAGAAACATTTTTATGCTAAGCTCTCCAAGTGTGAATTTGGGTTGACAGAGATGCTCTATTTGGGGCATATCATTGGGGTGGACGGAGTGAGAGTCCACGAGGAGAAGATCCGAGTCATTCGGGATTGGCCGAAATCGAGAAACGTGACTGAGTTTCCGAGGTTTGTAGGCATTTGCACCTACTACCAGAAGTTTGTCAAGTGGTTTTCCCAACTAGCTGCACCCCTCACATATCTTAGCAAAAAGGGGGCATTCAGTTGGACAGACATAGCGCAGAGGGCCTTTGATAGGCTCAAGGAGGTGATGAGAAGCTGTCTAGTTTTGGTGTTGCCGGATTTCACACAACCATTTGTCTTAGAGTGTGATGCACCTGGAGAGGGGGTGGGCGCAGTCTTGATGCAAGGGGGCCACCCCATAGCTTTCGAGTGTAGGAAGTTATTGCCGCATGAGAGGTTGTTTCCCATATATGACAAGGAAACGCTGGCTATCATGCATACACTGGCCAAGTTTCTGCAGTACTCGGTGGGGAATAGGTTTAGGGTGAGGACCACAACAGCCTCCGGTTCTTCTTAGAGCAGAAGTAGTTGCAGGAGAGGCAACAGAAGTAGTTCAGCAAGATCCAGGCATATGACTTTGACATTGAGTATGTCAAACGGAAGAAAAACGTGGTGGCCGATGCTCTTTCACGCAGACCGGCAGCGTTGTCTCTGATGAGCTTAGACACGGACTAGAGGGCTCAGTCACTGGTGGAGTACTCCAAGGACCGTTTTGCCTGTGAGATACTGGATGGACAGATCACAGATGATAGGTACAGGGTGATGGATGAGGTGATATACTTCAGGGAAAGGATCTTCTTGACTGGGAGTTCTCAGCTCAAGGAGAAGGTACTGCGTGCCTCACATGACTCACCATTATCAGGCCACCAGGGGTTCACCAACACCTACAGGGCCATCAGGGAGAGGTTCTCTTAGAGAGGCCTCAAGGAAGACGTACTCCGGCATGTCAGGAGTGCGGGTGTGTCAGCGGAACAAAGGAGAGATGAGCTATCTTGTTGGAAATATTGTCATTGATGGCAAAGGAGAAGAAAGGAGTAGCACTTGAACTATCACTAAGGCAAAAAAACAAAGAAGAACCAGCAATAAGGCAAAGGAGACAGACAAGGAGCAGAGGCAGCGAGGGCAGCAAAAAGAGGCAGCTCAGACACCAGGAAGAAGCAGAGGCAGCAGAGAGAGCATTAGACAAGAAGCAGAGGCAACGGATGAAGCAGATAGGTGACTAGAAGCAAAGACAATGAATTGAAGCAGAGGCAGCAAAGAAGCAGAGAGGTAGTGGAGTTGCAAGATACAGCAAGGGCCAAAGATCTTATACAGAACAAGCTTAGGAGGGAGTTGCGCTAAAGAAAAGAAAGGTTCGGGGTCTTTAGAGATCTTCAGTGATCCAAGAACAGTGATGAAGATCTGTGCGATGGAGTGAAGTAACGGTGCAACAAAAGTTCATTCAATTGCAGAAAGGCGAAGTGCGAGATATGTTGGACATGGTAGGAAACCATTTCGAATGAAGGCGCAGAGTAGAAGGTGAAACGGGAGCAACAGAGATTGAGCGAAATCCTGAAGAAATGGCAGAATTCCGCACTTAATTGCGGTTAAATTTAAGGTTTGAAGGTTGGTGGTTTTGCAAAGCCACACCACTGGTTTCGCACAGCTTTTGGGCCATGAGCAGTTTATTCCATTTGGAACACGACCGTATCATATTACAACACGTCACAATACTAAAACCACCTATTTCGCGTAATTTTTTAGAATTAAAGGTCAGGGGTCGAAGTAATGCGATAGCCGTCCGATTTGATGCGACGAAGATCCAACGGTGATCACATGGGAAAAGTGCATGGACGTTTGGAAATGTTAAACAATAGATATATTGTGAATGCGATATCCGTCGAATCAAGATCGGTGAAGATCTAACAGTGGTCGCATCACGCGAATGGCGAAGTCTTAATGTTAAGGCTTAAAGCGGAAGTGTTGAAGATCGACGGCGGAGATCTTATCGAAGATAGAGGATCGACAGTGGAGATCTCATCGCATTGGCAAGCAGAAGTGTTGAGGAGACGAGACGTTGAGCATTGTGATTGCGATGGTGCTATTTAATCACAACTGTTCGATCCCAACTAACGGCAACCATTGGATCTACAGTGAGCCATCGCATCGGCGTGGAGGCAGAGCAATGGAACAAGCCATTGAACTTTGCGATTGCGATGGTGCGATTTAATCGTAACCGTCCGATCGGCGGTCATCGCATTGGATTCATCGCAATCGGAAGTCATCGCAGGCGGTTCATTGCATCGGATTATTGCATCGGTCAAGAAATCTTCGCATCAGAGTTATTTCATCGCACCGGCGGATAGAAAGAGTTCGGAAAGTGGGCCCGAAAGGTTAATTACTGTGCTAAAAGGGTCTATTATTATATCGCCGAGAGAGGGTTTGAACTTTGCTTAAAGTGTAATTATATAACATTCCCTAAAGTTTTAATACTATCTCCGAAAGGGTTATTTAGCAGAGTTTTATCAAAGTGTTGAGCTCCGACCTTAATCCCGAAGTTTTGAACATTAGTTAAAAGGCTTCAATTATTCATTTCCGACAGTTAAACGTGATAAGTTCCGAAGGGTTTAACAAGATCATTTCATATGGTAAGTCTGCAAAGTAGATTTTGGCTATGGTTGGAACCATAAAGGTTGAAGAAAGCTTCCACATTGATAAAGTTGTCAGATTTAGAACATAATTTGGGAAATGCGTTCTAAATGCATAGAAAGCAGGAGAGTATGCAGAACTGTTACACTACAGCAGCAGAAAAGACAAACATACAGTGAGCCAAGAACTGAAAGGGTTGAATGAGATATATCTGTTGCAAATGTAAATGTAAATGTTTTAATTAATTTTATATTGTTTGTGATGCAAAGGCAAGTCTCCGTAGGCAAAGAAATACCCCACTGTAATATTGAAATGTATACATATTGTTATATTTTTCTGAATGTGCTAGGCAAAGAAATGAGAAGGTGGAAGACAAAGAGTCATACCTGTTCATTTCGAATTCCCTGTGGAATGCAAACAGTTATGAGGTGATCTCTATAAATAATGTTACCAGGATATGCATAAGAGATGAGAGAGTGTGAGGAGTATATGGGAGAGAGCGTATGAAGAAGAAGGAGCAGACAGAGAAGCTGTGAAGATCTAGAGATAATATAGGGGCAGATATGAAGGCTGAAAGGACAACAGTGAAGAAAGAAAAACAGAGCTCATATCCAGGTAAATCAGTATATGATTTTATGGTACAGTGAGGAAGTTGGTACTTCCATATCAAGTTGTAGCTTGATATATGTCCAGTTGTAGCTGGAAGAGGTAGGAGCCTCCTGTAGGTTGTAGCCTGCAGAAATTAGATGAGAGTTGGAGCTTCCTTGCAAGTTGTAGCTTGCAAAATTGAGGTTGTAGCCTCCTGTAGGTAGGAGCCTACAGAAAATCAGTGGTGAGAGGGAGTTGGAGCTTGCCTTTGCATCACAACAATAATAAGATGTGGTTTTCTCCCTTATGGGTTTCCACTTATATCTGTTGTCTATATGCATGATGATTATGTGTTGATACTCTGTATTTATTCTTCTTAATACCTGTTGTTCACTTATTAAGATTGTTGTTCCATCGTATATTAAGTTGATCACAAAATGATGATAAGAATGAGTATAAAAGAAAGTTTAATAAGAACATGACTGCATTAAACTAATTCACCCCCTCTCTCAGTTTAACCAAGGGTTCAACATATCCCGTAGGATTACTACATCAACTTCCCATTCTAGAGGGAAAATGGGAGAGCATTTCGATGGATTTCATCACAGGGTTGCCCACGGTGCAAGGCAAGGATTGCATCTTTGTGGTCGTTGATCGACTGATGAAGTATGCACACTTATTCGCTATATCAGCATGGTATACAGCAGCACAGGTAGCGGAGTTTTTCTTCAGGGATGTTTTCAGATTGCATGGTCTTCCGAAGATCATTGTTAGTGATCGAGACAACCGTTTCAAGGGTGGCTTTTGGTAGGAGCTCTTTCATTTGGTGGGTATAGAGTTGACTCCGAGTACTAGTTATCAACTTTAGACGAACGGGCAGACAGAGATAGTGAACAAGTGGTTGGAAGGCTACTTGCGAAACTATGTCACAGGGCAGTAGAAGGCATGGTTACGCTGGTTGCATTTGAGGGAGTTCTGCTACAACACCAGTTTCCACATGTCCATCGATATGTCTCCGTTCATCATGCTTTGACTTTTGTAGACGTGATGTTTGGTGTTAGCAAGGCCCCTAGGGCCAAGGACTGGATCCAAGAGTGTCAGGATATACTCCGGGCTCTTAAGGATAACTTAGCTACAACTCAGAACTAACAAAAGCTGTATGCCGACAGGGGACGGTTTGAGAGGCAGTTTGAGGTAGGGGACTTGGTCTACCTATGAATTCAGCCATACCGGTAGTCCATGCTGAGCCCCACTTCTATGGACCTTACAGGGTGATCCGCAGGGTTGGGGAGGTTGCATATGAGCTAGAGTTGCTTACAGGTAGCTGGATCCATAACATATTCCACTTATCATGCCTGAAAAGGCATTGGGGCAGCAGGTGACTGCAGCAGAGGAGCTTCCACCGACAGATGATGAGGGGCATTTGGTGTTACAGCCAGAGGCCATCATAGACACCAGGGAGAGACAACTACGAAGCAGGACAGTCAGAGAGTACTTGGTGAGGTGGAGGAACTTGCCGAATGAGGATGCCACTTGGGAGAGTGAGAAAATTTTGCAGCATCCATCTTTGCAGTTGCTTGAGGACAAGCAACGTTTTGGCAGGGAGGACTCTAATATTCCCAATTAGCAGCAACTAATTGGTAATATTAATTTTGGCCAGTTTTGCTTTACTAAAGTTAAGTCAGTTAATAAAGTGGGTGATGAGGCCAAGAATACAACAACAAAGAGGTAGTAGTGTACCAGAGTAGCGCAGAGACCAGCAAGAGGGACGCTGTCCAGCCACGCAGAGGCAGCGTAGAGCCTTCCAGAGTGACGCAGGGACAACTTGCGCTGCGCAGAGGCTGAAGAAGGTTGCGCTGAGGGTTTCTGGTGGGCCAAAAAGGGCTTGAATTCCTAATTCCCTAGAGAGGGTTGGATCAGCCATATTTTTAGTCTGAGTGAAAGGTACAACTTTTGTGTAATTTATTTATAAGGAAGGTTGTTTCTGGTGCCTATATAACTGTATTCAGATTCTGTATAATAATAAAATCCTCTAGAGCCACTGCACCAGTTTTTCCGCATTGGGTTTTTTCGAGGACATTTGTCCCAAAAATCTGTGTAATTTTGCCACATGTGCGTGTTGTTTAGTAAATGATTTGTAGATGTCTAGACTGCAGTTTGTATTTTCTTTAGTGTTTTTCTGAATATTCATATTAATAACTTGTTAATTAATCAAACAAGTAGGTGAAGTAGATCAAGACATTGCAGTAGGTTTTTTGTTTTGAAACTTTCATACAAACGCCATGCTATAAGACCTAGAATTGCCTAGATTCTTATGGGCAGAGGCATGAAAACGCCTGAAGGAATTTTCACAGAGAAGAAACTGGAAGTAGGACACCTTCAGGTATTCGGAAGTTTGGCATATTGCCACGTGCCAAATGAGAAGAGAAGTAAACTTGGTCAGACTGTAGAAAAGGGGTACCTCGTAGGATATAGCGAGTCCTAAAAAGCATACAAAATCTACATTCCTGGCAACAGGAAAATTGTAGTGAGACGAGATGTTAAGTTTATGGAAGATAGAGCCTTCCGGAAATCTCGTGAGATGACAGTAGAGGATCAGTGAGCATAAATTCCTTTAGTCCAACAATAGCAGGGGCAGCAGGAAGGACAGGTAGGAGGAAAGACACCAGGATCAAGTACAGTGACCAGTATTAACATTTCCATAGGAGGGGAAGAATCTAGTAGTTCTCAACAGATGAAACAACAAGAACAAGAGGAAGAATTGAGAGAGCCTCGTACCACCAGTGGTCGAACCAGTAGGGAGGCACAAAGACATTGAGGGATGTAGAGGAGTTCATTAGATCTCCCAGAACTGAGAAGAGGTAGCATAGACAACCTGACAGATACCAAGCATTGGTAGCGTAGGTAGAAGAACCCTCTAGTTTTCAGGAAGTCATTCAACACCAAGTATGGGTGGATACTATGGTAGACGAGTACACTTCTATCATGACGAATGATGTATGGGAAGTTGTAACTAGGCTAGAGAATAGATCAGTTGTAGGATCAAGATGGATATACAAGATCAAGTACGCTGCAGATGGTAGCGTTGAGAACTACAAGGCAAGGCTCGTGGCAAAGGGGTACGCACAAAAAGAAGGAATTGACTATGAAGAGGCCTTCGCCCTAGTAGCCAGATACACCTCCATCAAATCTGTTGTGTCCTTGGCAGCTCAAATGGGATGGGAGATTCACCAAATGGATGTCAAGACAATGTTCTTGAATGGGGTGATAAAAGAGGAGGTGTACATGGAACAACCTGAAGAATTCGAAACCCATGAGAAGAAATCTCATGTATGCAGACTGAAGAAAGCCCTATACAGGCTCAAGCAGGCATCCAGAGATTGGAATGGTTTGTTGATTTGTGGTAGGATCAGATGTGCTCTAGCCTTGTAATTTTGTATACAGGCTAAGGCACATGTATTCCATAAGACCCAGAAATGGTTTTGGAAAATTCCACTTAGAGATGGTTTAATTAAATTAATTAATCGTTTTTTAATGTTTTCCTAAGTCTAAACTTAGGGAAACTGATTAATTAAAGGGTATTAATTAAACTAAGTGTGAATCTTCTAGATAAAGTCATGGATCACCTCCAAGTTAATCTTAGCCCTTTATTATGTTTTAATCTTGGCCGTTGAAGAGTCAACAAAAGAATATAAGAAGGAGGGTGAGGGGCCTATGGAAAATATATCAGACGGAGAAAGAATCAAGAGATCGATTTCTTCAGCCGAAGGAAGAATCGAAGTGATTCTCGATTGCAGAGAGGGGAAGGTGAAATCTCGAGGTGGGAGAATTTTTGAAGGATAAAGAGTGTGAGAAGAGAAGTGAGAAGGGAGCCATAGTAGCAGCACAGAGATAGCCAAGGAGTAGTTACACTGGGCTAGCATAGAGGAGCAGAGGGAGTTTTGATTTCAGTTGGAGAGACAGCTGAATGTTCATTGAGTATCCGGAGGGCTTTTCTGGAAGAGGAGAAAATTCTAGTCTCACACAGCAGTGAGCACTGAGGCAGCCATAACGAGTAGCAGCAACAGTGAC
Organism: Pinus albicaulis; assembly: GCA_034641835.2. Classification (NCBI taxonomy): domain Eukaryota; kingdom Viridiplantae; phylum Streptophyta; class Pinopsida; order Pinales; family Pinaceae; genus Pinus; species Pinus albicaulis. Next base: position 26,178 of record JAXQQM020061123.1, on the reverse strand, counting down.
GCAGTGACAGCGTGAGTGATGCAGTCACTACACAGAAATCACGTAGAGCAACTCAGTGTGGGTGCAGGGTTAGTGCCGGAACTTCGTGGTGAAGTGAGAACTGCCTTACTAAGCCTATTCTCATCAAATTTCTTCAGGTGATCGATTGATAATTACAATCACACGTTTGTACTCATAATTTCTGCATAATAAAGAAACCCTCAGATCTGCTGCACCGGTTTTCCCGCATTGGGTTTTTCCAGGGACATTTGTCTGAAAATAACAGTGTCTATGTGTGAATACTTGTGCTATTTCTTTTATGTTTTTTATTGATCGTGAAGTCTGCAGCATATTTTATTTTTCTATTTAACACAGTGAAATGTTAAATAATTGTATTTGAGAATGCAATAGAAGAAATATAATAAGTAGTTGCAGTAGGGTTCTACATTACAAAGTTTTCACATGGTATTAGAGCTGTTAGATCCAAAGGAAGCAGGGTTAGAGAAGAGACTGGGCAAACCAGAAGCTTCAGAGGGGACGCAACATAGAGAAAAGAAAGCACATATAAGTATGGCAGACTTAGATGTTTTGTCCTCTAGGTTAAAAGAGGATTGTCCATGCTTGTCAAGTTCAACATCTGCAGGAATTTGGTATATTGATAGCGGGGCTTCAGCTCATATGACTAGAGTACGAGAATACTTCTCGAGCTATAGGGAGGAGCAGATGAACTTCCAAATAACTATGGGGAATAGCACGAAATGCGCTCCAGTTGGTAGAGGAGCCGTAGTGTTTCAGACGGAAGCAGGAACCAGTGTCAAGGTCACAGATGTACTACATGTGCCAGGGCTTGGGATGAATCTAATCTCAGTATCCGAGTTGCAGGACAAAGGGTATGTCATACACTTTATCAGGAAGAAAGTATATGCCAAGCATCCTAGTTAGAAACAAACACGATAGATCGGGGTTAGAAGCAACAGACTATACAAGTTGCATCTTGAAACTCCAGTGGCACTAATCGGTAATAATCTTGAAGACAAAAAAGGGTTGAATGAACTTTCGCATAGAAGAATGGGGCACTTGCACCACGGTGCATTGAAGATGCTCAGAGAAACAATTAACGGGGTACCTATTCTTAGCACGGAGCATGATGATGTATGCCGAGGATGCGTACTTGGGAAGTACGCTAAGGCAACCTTTCCCAGAAGTGAAAACATGGCAGCAAACATATTAGGATTGATACACTCAGATATCTGTGGACCAATGTCCACTAACGCTGTCAAGGGTGGCAAATATTTTGTCACATTCATTGATGATCACTCCAGAAAAACCTGGATCTACTTCCTGAAAACAAAAGATGAAGTCTTTGAAAAGTTCAAAGAATTCAAGACTCTTGTTGAAAATATGATGGGGAAGAAAATCAAGACATTGCGTTCGGATAATGGTGGAAATACACAGATGGAGACTTCATAGATTTCTGCGTTAAGGAGGGCATCAGGAAAGAGTGGACTACGCCATACAATCCCGAACATGATGGTGTGGCAGAACGGAAAAACAGGACAATTGTAGGTGCATCCAAGGCCATGTTATTTGACCTTGATTTGCCCAGATATTTATGGGCTGAAGCGTGCAATACAACAGTGTACATCCAGAACAAGACTCCTCATAAAGCTTTGGGGAAGAAGACTCCTGAAGAGGTTTTCACAGGGAAGAAACATGGAGGATAGAGCTTTTCAGAAATCACATGATATGTCAACAAAGGATCATACTGCAGAAGTTCCCTTGGTCCAAGAACAACAGGGGCACCAAGAAGAACATACAGAAAGACAGACTTTAGTACCCAATACAGGTACTAACGTTTTCTTAGAAGAAGATCAGGAGGATACTTAGTTTGAGGAACAACCGAATTAAGAGGAAGAATTGAGAGAGCAACCTTCCACCAGTGGTTGTATAAGAAGGGAAGCTCAGTAGATACTGAGGGACGCATAAAATTTTATTGGGACTCCCAGGAATGGGAAGAGGCAACGTAGACCCCCTGACAGGTACCAGGCTTTGGTTGCTCAAGTAGAAGAACCCTCCAGCTTTCAGGAAGTTGTTCAGCACTAGGTATGGGTTGATGCCATGATAGATGAGTATGCTTCTATCATGACAAATGATGTCTGGGAAATTATGCCTAGACCTCAGAGCAGATTAGTTGTTGGATCTTGATGGATCTACAAGATCAAATATGCTGCAGATGGTAGCGTAGAAAAATATAAGGCAAGGTTCGTGGAAAAAGGGTATGCTCAGAAGGAAGGCATTGACTATGAAGAGACCTTCGCACTAGTTGCCAGATATACCTCCATTCAGAATGTTGTATCTTTAGTAGCGCAGATGGGATGGGAGATTCATCAAATGAATGTCAAGACAACGTTCTTGAATGGAAAGATTGAGGAAGAGGTATATATCGAACAACCAAAAGGTTTTGAGACTCATGAAAGGAAGTCTCATGTATATCGATTGAAGAAGGCCCTGTACCGGCTCAAGCAGGCTCCGAGAGCATGGTATGGTCAAATAGATAGCTATTTGCAGAAAATGGGGTTTGTCAAGAGTGACGCAGATCCCAATCTCTACTATTTATTGGTAGAGGATGAGCCATTAGTATTAGTACTATATGTAGATGATCTGTTCCTCATTGGGTCATCGAGGTTCATCAAGGATTGCAAACAGAATCTAGAGGTTGAATTCGACATGAAGGATTTGGGGTTGATGCATTACTTCCTAGGATTGGAAGTCTGTCATAAGAATGAATATATCTTCATGGGACAAGAGAGGTATGCCTTGGAGATTTTGAAGAGGTTCAGAATGCAGGAGTGTAGACCCATGGCCACACCCATGATCACAAATTGGAAAAAGATAGATGCATTAGAAGATGCAGAAGTAGACCCCACCTTATACAGATATCTCATTGGATCATTGATGTATCTGGTTAACACCAGACCAGACATTTTCTTTGCTGTCAACACTCTTAGTCAGTTCGTGGTGGAACCCAAAAGAGTGCACTGGGCAGCAACAAGACACGTCCTGAGGTATGTATGAGGAACAATCAGATTTGGTATAAGGTATGGCCGAGGAGAGGATGTTAGACTCGGTGGATTCACAGATGCAGATTGGGCAGGAAGTTCAGTGGACAGGAAAAATACCTCTGGGTACTGTTTCAGCGTTGGATCAGGGATGGTGTCTTGGTGCAACAGGAAACATAAGTCAGTAGCATTGAACACAATCGAAGCAGAGTACATGGCAGCTAGTACAACTATATGCGAAGCCATTTGGCTTCAGAAACTTCTTGTGACTCTATTCAGGAGTAGGATGGAGCTGACTAGCATTTACTATGACAATCGGAGTTGTATCAAACTCTCTGAAAATCTAGTATTTCATGATCAGTCCAAACATATTGACATCAGGTGTCATTTTATCAGAGACTATGTTCAGCGTGGGGCAGTACAACTGCAATAGATTCCCACAGGAGAACAGACAACAGATATACTAACCAAAGCTCTGGGGAGGATTAAGTTCACTCAGTTCAGGGAACAGTTGGGTATGACTGAAAATCCATTTTAGTAGTTAATGGATCTTCAACGCAGTGGAAGGAGGGAGTTGTAGTACAGGAGCAGTTGGCAACATCATGCAGAGTCAGCAACAGTACAGTTGCAACATTTGTGCAGTGTTGGTGAGCAGCATCAACAACACAGCAACAGGTGTTACAGGAGTCATAGCAACACAATGAGTGTCTTGCTAGAGCACTTTCCTCGCTAAGAGGGAGTGTTGATTTATGGTAGCATCGAATGTGCTCTAGCTTTATAATTTTGTATACAGGCTAAGACACATGTATTCCATAATACCCAAAAATGGTTTTGGAAAATTCCATTTAGAGATGGTTTAATTAAATTAATTAATCGTTTTTTAATGTTTTCTTAAGTTCAAACTTAGGGAAACTGATTAATTAAATGGTATTAAATAAACTAAGTGTGAATCTTCCAGATAAAGTCATGGATCACCTCCAAGTTAATCTTAGCCCTTGATTATGTTTTAATCTTGGCAGTTGAAGAGTCAACAGAAGAATATAAGAAGGGGGTGAGGGGCCTATGGAAAATATATCAAATAGAGAAAGAATCAAGAGATCGATTTCTTTAGCCAAAGGAAGAATCAATTTGATTCTCGATTGCAGAGAGGGGAAGGTGAAATCTCTAGGTGGGAGAATTTCTGAAGGATAAAGAGTGCGGGAAGAGAAGTGAGAAGGGAGCCATAGCAGCAACACAAAGATAGCCAAGGAGCAGTTACGTTGGGCTAGCACAGAGCAGCAGAGGGAGTTTTGATTTTAGTTGGAGAGATAGCTGAGGGTTCATCCAGTATCCGGAGGGAATTTCTAGAAGAGGAGAAAACTCTAGTCTCACACAATAGTGAGCATCGAGGCAACCATAACAAGCAGGAGCAGCAGTGACATAGTGACAGCGTGAGTGACACAGTCATTGCGTAGAAATCATGCAGAGCAACTTAGTGTGGGTGCAGGGTCAGTGCGGAACTTCATGGTGAAGTGAGAACAACCTCACTAAGCCTATTCTCATCAGATTTCTTCAGGTGATTGATTGATAATTACAATCACAAATTTGTACTCAAAATTTATGCACAATAAAGAAACCCTCAGATTTGCTGCACCGATTTTCCTGCATTTGGTTTTTTCGGGGACGATTGTCCAAAAATAACGGTGTCTATGTGTGAATACTTGTGCTATTTCTTTTATGTTGTTTATTGATCGTGAAGTCTGCAACATATTTTATTTTGCTATTTAACACAGTGAGATGTTAAATAATTGTATTTGAGAATGCAATAGAAGAAATATAATAAGTAGTTGTAGTAGTATTCTACATTACATAATTTTCACATGGTTGGATTGATAGCTACTTGCAGCAATTGGGATTTGTCAAGAGTGATGCAGATCCCAATCTCTACTATTTGTTGGTAGAGAATGAGCCTCTAGTTTTGGTACTATATGTAGATGACCTGTTCCTTACAGGATCATCTAGGCTCATAAAGGACTGCAAGAAGAACCTTGAAGCAAAATTCGACATGAAGGATTTGGGGTTGATGCATTATTTTCTAGTGTTGGAGGTATGGCAGAAGAATGGAGAAATATTCCTAGGGCAAGGGAGATATGTCACGAAAATTCTGAAGAAGTTCAGGATGCAGGATTGCTAGTCCATGGCAACACCCATGATAACCAACTGGAAGAAGATAGATGCATCAGGAGACAAGGAAGTGGACCCCACCTTGTCCAAATAGCTTATTGGGTCACTCATGTATCTGGTCAATACCAGGCCACACATTTGTTTTTCTGTCAACACCCTTAGTCAGTTCATGGTGGAACCGAAAAGGGTACATTGGGCAAAAATGAGGCACATTATCAGATATGTGTGGAAAATAGTCGGATATGGGTTGAAATACACCCGAGGAGATGATGTCAGATTGAGCGGGTTCAAAGATGCAGATTGGGCAGGAAGTTCAACAAATCGAAAAAGTACCTCTCGCTATTGATTTAGCATTGGATCAGAAATGATCTCTTGGTGCAGCAAGAAATAGAATTCAGTAGCACTGAGCTCAGCCGAAGCATAATATATGGCAGCCACCACAACAACGTGTGAAGCCATATGGCTTAGGAAGCTTCTTGTTAGCTTGTTCACGAAGAGGGTGCAATCGACTAGTGTTTAATGTGACTATCAGAGTTGTATCAAGCTCTCTGAGAATCCAATATTTCATGATCTGTCCAAACGCATAGATATCAGATGTCATTTTATCAGAGACTATGTTCAGCGTGGGGTAGTACAATTGCAATACGTTCCCACAGGAGATCAAGTAGCAGATGTACTCACAAAGGATCTAGGAAGAGCGAAGTTCGTTCAGTTCAGGGAGTAGATGGGTATGGTTGAGAACCCGTTCCAATAGCATATGGGTCGTCAGCAGCAACAGATTAGAGTGAGTTGCAGTGCAGTGGCAGTTGGCAGCAACATGCAGGGTCAGCAACACAGTTGCAACAATGCAATGTTGGTGGGCAGCAGTGTCAAACATCAACAACGCAGAGGGAGATGCTACAAGATCAAAACAGTACTCAGAGGGTGTATTGCTAGAGCATATTCCTCGCTAAGAGGGAGTGTTGATTTTGGGGTAGCATCTGATGTGCTCTAAGTCTCAAATTTTGTGGAGAGGCTTAGACACATGTATTCTTGATAATCCGTAAATTGTTTGGTGAAATTCTACCCGGATTGTATTCTATTGAAATAATTAATTATTTTTAAAGGGACCGTAAGTCTAAACTTAGGAAAATAAAATAATTAAAGGGAATTAATAGAATATTGGTGTAAATGTTCTAGAAAAAGCGGATCAAGTCAAAATTTAATCTTAGCTAGTGATTAGAGATCTAATTTGGGCCGTTGAATTTTTAACGAGAAGACTATAAGAATGGCTTGAAGTGTCATTTGGAAAACACATAGAGACAGAGAAAGAATCCGGAGATTGAAATTCTTTAGTGAGCAGTGCCCTAGGAGAAGATCGATCGAGAGGATTCTCACGGGCAAAGATAATTTCCAAGGAAGAGTTCCAGATGTGGAGAGTGCATAGAGAGAAGGAAACAAAAACCACAGGCAGCTGCATAGAGCCAGTGACACAGATTACGCTGGGACTGTGCAGAGCTACAGAGGGAGTTTCGTTATCTATTGAGGAGACAACAAAGTGTCAGTGCCAGGTTCTGGAGAGTACATTTGGAGGGCAGAAGATTCTAGTTTCCAGAAAGCAGTGACTTCTAGAGCAAAGACAGAGAGCAGTTACAGTTGTGACACAGAGACTGCGTGGGTGATGCAATCATTGCACAGATCAACTTGTGTTAGGTGCAGGTTAGTGTCGGAATCTTGTGGTACAGTGAGATTTGTCTCACAAGACTTTGTTTATCATATTTCTCTATAAGATTTGTCAGAGTCTGTTGATTTTTGTAGCATCAGAAAGTGTTCCAAGTCTCAAAATTTGTAAGGAGGCTTGGACATCAGTATTCCAAAGAACCCAGAAACCGTTTGTGGAAATTCCACTCGGTTTGTGTTTAACCTAAGTCTAAACTTAGGGAAATTAGATAATTAATGGGTATTAATAAAACAGTGTGAATCTTCTAGAGAAAAAATATCAAGTCAACTTTTAATCTTGGCCATTGATTAGACTTCTAATTTGGGTTGTTGATTCTTCAATAAGAAGATTATAGAAGAAGGCTTGAGGGTCATTTGGAAACCAAGCCGGGCATACATTCAGTAACCTGAAGGAACTCGATTCTGAAGGAATAAAATTCCATTTCAAAGGGAGAGTTGTAGGGAAGAGTTGCAGAGGCAGAAGGAGGAGAACGAGTCAGCAGTGAAAGAGAAGGAGGAGAGAGGGATGCAGAGGGCCATAGAAGGCAGCACAGAGCAGCAGTGCAGTGTGCCCACGTAAACTGACGCAGTCCAGTGCAGAGAAGCACGAAGAGTGACACAAATGGACATAGTGGGTCTTCTGGATGTCAGGAATTCTCCAGAAGGAATGGGAGAATCTATCTCAGGTGCTTTCTAAAGAAATCTTCCAGTCTATTTCTTGTAAATAATTTCATTGCTGAAGAATAATATATAAACCCTCATTTGCTGCACCGACTTTCCCGCATTGGGCTTTTTCGGGGACAATTGTCCAAAAATAAGTGTGTACATGTGATTGTTTCTTATGCTTATATTTCTTATTGTTCCTTTCTCTACATATACATAAGTGAATGTTGCAGTAGTATTTATTTCAAAATTTACTGGAATAATTCTGTAGATAAATTATTAAAATAGTAAGTAGGAGAAATAAATCTATCAATGCAGAAATATTTTCTGGATTGAAACTTTCACATGGTATCGGAGCCAAAGATGAGTAACAGGAGCAGAGAACCGACAATTGAACGTAAATTAGACATTGCTACAACAACTAGGAAGGGTTCACACAGTTCTCTAGAGAAAAAGGGAAGCATGGAAGAACAGATGGATCACGATGTTTTTGTTCTGGCATCCAGATTGGAAGAAGAATTTGCTTCTGTATCAAGCTTTGCTTCTCCTGAGTCCTGAGATCTGGTACATTGACAGTGGGGCTTCAACTCACATGACGGGAGTGCGAGATTTTTTCTCCAACTACCAAGAAGAGGAGATGAATTATAAAATCACCATGGGCAATAAGGCCACATGTACCCCTATTGGAAGAGGTACCATAGTATTTACTGTTTCAAACAAAAGCTGGGAATAAGCTTCCGGCCACTAATGTACTGCATGTGCCTGGTTTGGGGATGAACTTACTCTGGGTGTTGCAACTTCAACAAAGGTTATGGCGTTTACTTCATTGGCAATAGAGTATATGTCAAACACCCAAGTTGGAAGAAGAACGCACAAATTGGAATCAGGAGCAATAAACTCTACAAGCTACAGCTCGAATCGCCAATGGAACTAATAGGAAGCACTAATGAGAAGGACTTGAATGAGCTATGGCTCAGGATAATGGGGCACTTGCATCATGGGGCATTAAGGATTCTCAAGAAGACTGCCACACGAGTTCCAGAACTGAGCACCAAGCGAGAGGATGTCTGCAGAGGGTGCATATTAGGAAAGTATGCCAAGGCAACATACTATAGAAGCAAAAATAGGGCTAAGAGTGTGTTGAGCTTAATACACTCAGACATCTGTAGTCCAATGTCCACTAGAGCTCTTAGTGATGCCGAATATTTCATCACCTTCATTGATGACCATTCCAGGAAGACCTGGATCTACTTTTTGAAGACCAAGGACGAAATCTTTGGCTGATTCAAGGAGTTTAAAGCTCTGGTAGAGAATTTGACAGGAAAGCGGATCAAGACATTGCGTTTAGACAATGGTGGAGAATACAAGGATAAAAACTTCACAGAGTTCTGCGCAAGGGAAGGCATCAAAAGAGAGTGGACTACTCCATATAATTTGGAGCAAAATGGTATTGTAGAGCGGAAGTACAGAACTATTGTAGAAGCCGCAAGGGAAATGCTATACAATCAAGACATGCCTAGACTTCTGTGGGTTGAAGCTTATAATACAACTGTTTAAGTACAGAATAGGATTCCTCATATTGCATTGGGTAAGATCACTCCAAAAAGTGTCTTCACTGGTAGCAAGCATGAAGTGAGCCACCTTAGGATCTTTGGCAGTGCGACATATTGACATGTGTCTGAAGAGAAGAGGAAGAAGCTGGATAAGACTGCAGAAAAGGGCTTTCTGGTGGGATATAGTGAGAACGCAAAGGCTTATCGTTTATACATTCCTGAGAGCAGGAAGATTGTGGCACGATGGGATGTGAAATTCATGGAGGAGAGGGCCTTCAGAAAATCTATGGAAATGCCTTCTGCGACACAGTCTGAGGAGGATCTGCAGGTCTAGCCACAATGACCGGTGGAGGGTAATACAAGTGCCTCTCCAAGGCATGGGGATCCAAGTGATACATCTCTAGAGGACTTGCAGGAAAGAGAGTGGGTGGATGCACCCACTACCAGTGGTAAGACGAGCAGGGAATTGCGACAGATTCTGAGGGATGCAGAAGAGTTTGTCGGAGCCCTCCGAAATGAGAAGAGGCATCACAAACAACCTAAAACGTACCAAGCTTTGATAGCACAGGTTGGAGAGCCATCTAGTTTTCGGGAGGCAGCTTGGCACTAGGTTTGGGTCGATGTGATGGTGGAGGAGTACAGCTCCATCATGATGAATGATGTCTGGGAAGTGGTTCTCAGGCCTTAGGACAGATTAGTTGTAGGTTCGAGATGGATCTATAAGTTCAAATATGTTGTAGATGGTTGCGACGAGAAATTTAAGGCCAGGTTTGTGGCTAAGGGGTATGCTCAGAAGGAAGGGATAGATTATGAAGAGACTTGTGGCTAAGGGGTATGCTCAGAAGGAAGGGATAGATTCTAAAGAGACGTTTGCCCCGGTAGCTTGATATAATTCTATTAGATCTGTGATAACCCTTGTTGTGCAGATGGGATGGGAGATTCACTAGATGGACGTCAAGACTCAAGACTGCGTTCTTGAATGGGGTGATAGAGAAAGAAGTATATATTGAACAACCAGAGGGCTTTGAGATGCATGAACAAAAAACTCATGTGTGCAGGCTCAAGAGGACCTTGTATGGACTGAAGCAAGCGCCTAGAGCTTGGTATGGTTGAATTGACAACTACTTGCAGAAAATGGGATTTGTCAAGAGTGACGCTGATCCTAATCTCTACAATCAGAGGGTAGGGTATGAGCCTCTTATACTAGTTCTATATGTAGATGATATATTCCTAACAAGATCATCTAGGCTCATCAAGGACTGCAAGGAGAATTTTGTTGTGGAATTTGACATGAAGGATCTAGGGCTGATGCATTATTTTTTGGGGTTGGAAGTTTGGCAGCAGAAGGGTGAGATCTTCCTTGGACAAGGAAGATATACAACAGAAGTGTTAAATTTTGGGTACCAAGGACAAGTGGTTCCCCATGGCTTTGATCTTTTGCCTAGGGAAAAGTGTCCACTCTATTGTACCTCTTCTTCTAAAACTGACTTTATAAGTGGTAAAGTCAATCTAATTTGAAAGTGACTTTATAAGTGATAAAGTTACGTTCTAATTTAAAAGTGACTTTATTAAAGTCAATGAAGAATTAGAAAGTGAAAAAGTGACTATGGAAATAAAAGGCTAACTAGGTCTTTATTTAAGTGAGTGAGTGATTAAATAGAAAAAGTGAAAATAATGCATATCTATTTTCAGCCCTTGATCTAAAGTTATCTCAGCCATTGGATCTAGGGATCACTCAAAAGTCACTTAGGTTAGGTTAAAGGAGAGAAGAAGAGGAAAAGATCACATCATTCTTTCATGAGCATTTGAGAGAAAGCAAGAGAGGGCAAACGGGAAATTTCTGAGCAGGGAGGAAGTGAAGGAGAACAAAATGAGCCTTGGCACACATCCTAAGGAGGCATTTACAACAGAACTGTACAACAAGAGTTTGGCACGCATCCCAAGACAATAGAATTGTATAGTAGTTTAGCACACATTCCAAGGAGGGTGACAGCACAGATTTCGAGAAACAACAACAGGTTGAAGGCATGAAAATCGAGGCAGCTGGGCACGACTTTCGAGAAGATGACTTGCCTTACATTTCCGTATAGGTCCGTATAGGCCATATGCAACATTCTGGGCACATTTCCCGAGGTAGACCATACAAAATTTATTGCTGTAATTTTTGTCTGAACAATTTTCCTTTGGCACAGTTTTCGAGGTGGAGTTTTGCACGGAAATCGAGTTAAGTCTGCATTTTGTAAATGCTGGAATATTTCCTGTGTATTTCATTTTCTCTGTAAAATTTTTCCAGAAATAAAGAAGAGCTCTAAAACTGGTTTTCCCCAAGTGTTGTAGGGGGTTTTTCCAGGGTCACATTGACCAAAAATCAGTGTTATTTTCTGTGTATGGTTGTTATAATTTCTTTGTGTATTTTCCAGTAGTAGTAAAATCTCCAAATTTGTATTTTCAGAAATAAATTTCATTTCCAAATTTTAGTGATTTAATCATGCTTGGATTTAACATTAAATGAATGGAGTTATAAGGGTAAACTGTTAATCGAAGTGGGGACTGAAATTTTACATGGTATTAGAGCAAAATTGGCTGGAAATTGTTATTTGGGACTTCAGTGTGTAAATTACAGCAAACTGATTTTTTACACAGAAAACAGAAAGCTTTTACCTAGATTTGAAATTTCAGTTTTATAGGACAGTGAATCATGTCTTTGGGATTGAGGGTTGAAGACAGGTTAGATGGGCAGAGTAACTATAGTGCATGGAAGGAGAGAATCCAATGTATCTTTGAGGAAGCAAAGGTTTGGGGCATTATGGTACATACCACCTAGCACCAAGTAGCAGTTCATGCTGATCCAACATAGTTAGCGGAGTTCACTAAAAAGAATGCTAAGGCCAAAAGACTGATTTTGGACGGAATCAAATATCATGTCATTCCTCCTGTGAGAGGCAAGACTTATGCACATGAAATGTGGACTGCCTTGACCGGGCTTTACCAGAGCTCAAATGAGAACCGCAAGATGGTCCTCAAAGGATAAATTGAAGGCCATAAGAATGGCTAAGACTGACAGTGCTACAACATACCTCACCAAGATCACTTCAGAGAGAGATGAGTTGGCAGCCATAGAAGAGACCATTGCACCCACTGAGTTGGTGAGGATAGCTTTGCATGGTCTTCCCAAGACTTGGGAGAGTTTTGTAGATGGTATTGTCGCACGGGAGAACCTTCCTGAATGGGAAAGGTTGTGGGATGATTGCATTCAGAATGAGATCAGGAAGAACCATCTAGGGGCAGCCAAACAGGGGGAGGAGGATGACAATGTGGCATTGTTGGCAAGAGGCAAGAAAGGAAAATCAAAGAAGGGAGCTTCCACTAGTGGAGGCAAAGGGAAAGGTAAAGGCAAACAACAGAGCAAAGAAAAGGACTATTCCAAAGTCAAATGTTGTAATTGTCAAAAGATAGGACACTATGCTATTGTGTGTCCAGAGAAGAAAAATAAGAAAGGGAAAGATACAACCATGGCAGCTTCTGCAGAGATAGAGGACTTCTCAGAGAGTTTTGATCGAAAGTTTGGATTCATATCTTGTGAGTCCTCCATTGTAGTGTCACCTGCCATATAGGTTCAGAGGGAGTATGCACTCGCCTCTTCTAGCAAAGCATCTTCTAGTGTTTGGTATGTTGACAGTAGCACTTCTCGTCATATGACAGGGGTCAGGGAGTACTTCTCATAGCTATCAAAGAGTGATGTTGATATTGAGGTAGTACTTGGTGATCACAACATTGTTAGAGCAGTCGGTGTTGGAACATTAACATTTGATAGGGAACCCAAACTTCTCTTGAAAGTGTCAGATGTTCTATATGTGCCTGGAATGAAGAAGAACTTGATATCCATTTCAGCACTTGAGGACAGAGGGTACGAGGTGTTGTTAAGGAATGGATAGGTGCTCATATATCCTAATGGAACTCCAGCTGCTTCAGCTAGAGTGATTGGAGTGCGCCATGCTAAGGTGTACAAGTTCTCATTCCAGCCACTGATGGCATTGGGTAGCAGTACCAGGGACATGACTGACAACCGTTCTAGCAGTTTAGATTTGTTTGAGATCTGGCATCGCAGGTTGGGTCACTTTTATCATGGGGCCTTGAAGATATTGCAGGAGATCACCATTGGTGTGCCAAATTTCAGTTCTGATCACTTTGATGTATGTAGTGGATGTTCTATGGGGAAGTTTGCAAAAGCCCCTTTTCCCAGCAGTGACAGTAGGGCAACAGGGATCCTTAACTTGATTCATTTCGATGTGAGTGGTCAGATGTCTCATGTGTCCTTGAGTGGCTTTGAGTATTATGTCTTATTCATTGGTGACCACTCTAGGAAGACAGGAAGACCTAGATCTATTTCTTGAAGACCAAGAGCGAGGTCTTCAAGCGGTTTCGAGAGTTCAAAGCTCTCGTGGAAACCTAGACAGGCATAAAGATCAACGTACTAAGGTCGGATAATTGAGGTGAGTATACTCTTGGTGAGTTTGTGGATTTTTGTGCTGAGCCAGGCATTAAGAGGGAGTTCACAGTTCCTTACAACCCCCAGCAGAATGGGGTGTCAGAGAGGAAGAACAAATCCATTGTAGGGGCTACCAAAGCCATGCTTCACGATCAAGGGTTACCATTATTTTTGTGGGCAGAGGCCTGCAACACTATTGTTTACTTATAGAACAGGAGTCCACATTTTGCCTTGGGGAATGTGACTCCTGAGGAGGCTTTCTCAGGGAAGAACCCTGAGGCTGGGCACTTTCGTATCTTTGGGTGCCTTGCATATTCTTATGTCCCCAAGGAGAGTAGGACCAAGCTAGAACCTACTGCAGACAAGAGCATCTTTGTGGGTTATAGCGAGACCTCGAAAGCTTACCGAATTTACATTCCTGCAAAGAGGAAAGTGGTTGTTAGGATGGAGGTAAAGTTCGAGGAGGAGAGAGCTTTCAGGAGGTCACGGGAGTTACAGTATGAAGAGTCACTAGACACTCAGCAGTAGCGAAGTCAGTCACAGGGATCCAGTGCACAGGGTGCAGGAGGTCAAGGATCAGGAAGTACATCTATTACAGTTTCAGGTCCATCAGTGAGCAGTGGCACTCAGAGTCAGGTGAGTGGATTTTCGGACAGCTTACAAGGCAGTCCGCAGAACAATTCACAATATAGTCCATTGATGGACAACTCACATAGTACATTAGCTTCTATAGGCACAAGTACAGGTATGGGGTCAGTTGGCAGGCCTTCAGGAGTTCAGGCTTATAATGATGATGAGGATTCTTTCACTCCAGTGGAAGAATTAGTTTTAGGGAAGAGGAAGCCCAAGTGGCTTCAAGACACCCTGCGCGAGGCCCCATCAGTTGCTGGTCCAAAAAGATAGGTCAGAGAGAGTAGACAACCTGAGCGATTCTGTAGTTACATGGAATTGGTAACATGCATTGTTGACACTGAGCCTTCTAGTTATGAGGAGACAGCCAACCAACACGTTTGGAGAGAGGCCATGATGGAGGAGTATTCTTCTATTATGAAGAACAATGTTTGGGAGGTAGTTGGTAATCATTGGAGTAGCCATGGGTCTACAGTATTCCAAGTGGCTGTAACAAGAAGTTATGAAAAGGTTTTAGATGGAGGACTGTAGACCCATGGCTACTCCAATGATTACCAACTGGAAGTAAATTGACACGTCCGAAGATGATGAGGCTAATCCTACTTTGTATAGGCAGCTCTTAAGTTCTCTGATGTATCTGGTAAATACTAGACCAAACATCTGTTATGTTGTCAATACTCGCAGTCAATTCATGGTGGAACCTAGGAGTGCTCATTGGGCAACAGCCAAAAATGTTCTCAAATATTTACAAGGAATAGTCAACCTTGGACTAAAATGCACTAGAGGCAATGACATTAGGTTGAGTGGGTTCATCGAATAATGCATTGGGATGGGAGCCCGCAGATTGGAAAAGTACTAGTGGGTACCGTTTCGGTTGATCGGGGATGACCTCCGGTGAAACAGAGATAGAAATCTATGGCCTTGATAGAAACAAACTTAAGCCGAATATATGGAAACCAAAGACGAATTGTGTGAGGCCATATGGCTTTGAAAATTTCTTGTGAACTTACTCAAGGAGAAGATGGAGGCGACCAAAATTATTTGTTATAATCAGAAAGAATCAAAGTCAAGAATCCTCGCAGATTTCATTATCGGGCCGAAGCACATTGACATCAGTCATTTCATCGAGGTTGTGTGTCCAAAGGAGTCAATCTACTTGGAGTACACTCACAGAGAACAAATGGTCGATATCCTCATGAAAGCTCGTGGAAAGACCAAGTTTTGTTTATTTCAAAGAAAATACTAGATGATAAAGTATCCATTTTAAAAGAGATAAAATGGATAGGTTCAGGATTCAGAGGGAGTTGCAGTACAGATGAGGCTCTGACAGTGATAGGGTCATGGGAAGCAGTACAGAAGGCAACAACGCAACAGGTGAGGGGCAACAACCAGGCATCAACATCGCAGATGATGCTTCAAGACAGAGCAACATGCAATAGGCATTTTTCTAGAACACTTTCCTCGCTAAGAGGGAGTGTTGATTTTTGTAGCATCATAAAGTGTTCCAAGTCTCAAAATTTGTAAGGAGGCTTGGACATCAATATTACAAAGAACCCAAAAACTGTTTGTGGAAATTCCACTTGTTTTGTGTTTTATTAAAATAATTAATTATTTTAATGTAGAGAGGATTAGTTCCGACAGATTTTCTGAGTAGATGGAACCTCACGGACTACGTGATCAGGATAGGTTGGACGACTTGTCCAAATTTGCAGTTTGGAAGGCCAGAATCCTTGTTTTCATGGGCGCATACGGTCTAAGGGACCATGCAGAAAGAGTCTTTGCCACGCTAATCGATACTGCTCTCCTAGAGAAGCATGAGGAAGTTGCGGCACATGCCAAACACTTCATAATGGATGGGGTTAAGGATCATATAGTTCCACACATGGCCGACAAGAAAACGACTTAGGAGATGTGGAAAGCCTTAACTGCCCTATATGAGGGAAAATCTATCCAGAGGAGAATGCTTCTGGAGAATCAGCTGCGGTCATTCATGATGGCCAAGGGAGAAGAAATAGAGTCCTTCCTTTTCAGATTACAGGCGATCAAAGATCAGTTGTTTGCCATGGGAGCAAAGGTGGAGGATGATGTGATGGTAAGGACTGCACTCAATACAGTCACAGAGGACTGGGAAACTTTTGTCCAAAGTGTCTTGGGTAGAGCGGACCTTCCCAACTGGGATAGTATGTGGGCAATCCTTTGTCAAGAAGAACTCCGCTGATTCACCAAGAGGCAATAAAGCACGAGGTCAAGTAAAGCGAAGAAGGAAGAGGAAGAAGATGTTGCCTTGGTATCAAAGAGGCAGCAAGGGAAGGAGAAGCATGATCTATCCAAGATAAAGTGTTTCCAGTGCGGCGAACTAGGACATTTCTCCAGCAATTGTCCTTGGAAGAAGAAGGACAAGGAAGGTTCTACTCCCAACGCTGCTGTGGCGGACGATGGTTCAGAATATGACGTAGTCATGAGCGCTCATGAACCAGGAAAGTGGGGCGACATGGATCTGTTGAGGATCTACAGAGTGTGGCGGGATCCTTGAGCAGCTCATCTCTTGGATCACATCCGAGCTACAGGAGCCTTAAGACTGAAGACAAGTGGAGCAGTTGGTGCAAAGAATCATGGATGAAGCAGAGGCGGAGCTGAAGGCTGAAGGGAGTAGCGCAGTGTAGATGCAGCAACAGCAGGAGCGCATGGGTTGATGTGACTTCAATAGCGCAGAGCAGAGCTGCTTACGTAGAGCTGAGTTGGAGCAACGTAGAGGCTTAAGAAGGACAACGCATCACAGCAGGAGTGTGGGAGATTTCAGTGCAGGCGCTGTTGTTAATTCAGCAACACAGTGAAGGTGCGCTTACGTAGTGTAGAGTTGTATCTGTGTAGCTATCTCCAGATGTTAGCAGAGATTAGCAACCTATGGAGCTTTAGTGATGAGGATGCAACCCAACTTACCTGTCTGTCAAATATTGGGCAGGAGCTTCAGTTGTTTCTCTCAGCAACTGAAGTTGCAGTGCAACAGATGGCAGCACGGTGCAACAGATTGAGAGGGAGCTGCAGTACAGATGTGGCAGTGGCGGTGGCAGCGTCATGGGCAGCAGTGTAGAATGGTAACAACAGCAGAGTGATGAAGGGCAACAGGTCCTACATCAGTGCAAAGACCCGCACCAGAGATTAGTGCAGAGCTTTGGGGTGAAGCAGAGTTGTACTAGAGCACATTCCTCGCTAAGAGGGAGTGTTCCATTTTCTTAAGTTTTGGGGTAGCATCTGATGTGCTCTAGCTCCCAAAATATGTGTAGGGACTAGCTTACACAAGATCTCCAAGACCCAGAAAGGGATTTGGGAAATTCCATCTAGTTTGGGAGATAATTAATTAATTAATATTTTTAATTAAGGACCCTAAGTCTAACTTAGGAAAATTAAAATATTAAAGGTAATTAATTAAAACATGTGATGGAAATGACTCAAGTCACACGGATCAAAATTTATTTTAATCTTACCCATCGATTCAAGATTAGATCATGGTCATTGATGTATCAACGAAAAAGTATAAGAGAAAGCCTTGGGGATCAGTTAAAGACACACACATAGAGGCAGAGCACTGAGACTAAGTTGAAATTCGAGGGTGGGTTTGCGAAGAATTTTCAGAAGTGTTTCAGCTGTAGAGAGGGGTAGTATTGGCTAAGGGGATGATCTGATCCCAATGCCAAGAATCAACAAGAGGCAGCAACCAAGAGCAATGCAGAGGAGTAGGGGTAGCAGCAGCAGCTGCGCAGCACAGAGGGCTTCAACCCCTACGCAGGTGCTATGCAGGCCCAGAAAGGGCAATGTTGAGCCAGCAGGAATCCTCCAGGGTTACGCAGAGGCCATCCAGGGCAGCGTAGGGACTGCGTCGGCCAGTCTGGGGTTACGCAACCCTTTCCAAGCCAACACAGAGGCACACAGAGGCTAGTAGGGATGATGAAGGGGCTTCAGGGGCAACGCTGGGGTTTCTAGAAGCAAAAAGTGGCTGAGTCTTGTAAATCCTGTTTGAGGGTGTGGACCACTTGAGTTTGCAGACTCCAGAACAACACGTTAGCTGCAGATCTAAATCTTCTTTGTCACGTTAACCAGTAAGGTGCCCAAATTTGCTGTATTCAGAAAATACTTAATAATATAATCCCTCCAGCAGCCAGAAGACCGGTTTTCTCGCATTGGGTTTTTCCAGGGACAGTTGTCCAGAAAATCTTGTGTGTCACTTTGTCTATGTGCATGTATCTTTGCTTAGATCTGAATCGGTGAAAGTATATTATGTGTTTACTTCGATATTAATCTGATTTTCAGCATTAATAACTTGATTAAGTAGGAGAATTATAACCAGATTTAACAGTAGGGTTTCTACATAAAGTAATATTCAGAAATTTTCACAACCTTGTCATGTCATTCTTCAGTTCTATCATTCTTTGCTCCTATAGCAGTCATCTTTCCTCACACTACTGTCCTTGGAATGGCACCGAACTTGTATCTTGAGATAGCACTAAGCACTGAACCATATTTACTGAGATAGCACCGAAATTTGTTCATAGCAATAGCATCGAAGTTTATCTACTGTGATAGCACTGAAACCTTATCACTGTGCTTACACTGAATCCTTATTATTGTGTTTGCACCGAGAGTTCATCACCCTGTTTGCACTAGCACCAAAATTATTCACTTGTGGTAGCACCGAAATTATTCACTTGTGGTAGCACCAAAATCATTTGTTGTGGTAGCACCGAGATATTTCCTTTGAAATAGCACCGAAACATTCACTGTGATATATCACCAAATTCCGTCTTTAGTCTCCACCGCAATCTGCGTTCTATCTTAGAAAGGTATGCCGAAAATATCCCTTTGATTTATCCAAACTTGTCTATGTGGTTACCTGAAATTTTCTCTGCAATTAACCCGACTTCTGTGGTATAGTGATGCTAAGACCTTATGCCTGTACAAATAGTGATTTGTCCATAAAATAGGCCGACACGAGTCCATGAACAATTGTCTCTTCATTTAAGGTGAGGCCGACATTTGTTCACTTATGAAAGCCGATTTGATGATGATTCTTTTGAAGCCAACATCAAGGAGACTTTGGTGGAGGAGTCTTTGACCAATCAACAAATTGACTTTGACCCAAATAAACAATCCTAAAGCCTACAATCGAGGCTTGACCTATGACAATTGACCCAAGCATGAAACCCATGCTTTAACAAGTTAATTCAATAATAATAAAAATTCTTTTTGCTTTTCTTTTGACAAATATATTGCATTTAACTCAAGTACAATTTATGAAGACCGAACCTAGTTACATTCTTCAACACTCACACTTAACTAGGGAGGTATTCATATTTACATATAATCAGAGACGTACATGGAAGATCTCAAAACACATCTATGGAGAATTTTAGGCACTGCAATTCCATGGACTAGATTCCTGACCATGGCAATCTATCCAAGGTCTCTAAACAATTTAGGCACCACAATGCCATAGACTAGATTCTTGACCAAGGAAATCTATTCGAGTGGGACTAAGATGGACTCAAGCTTTTAGCTTCTCTAGGTACCATCAGTTTTACTTACTAACCATCAACCCAATGATCCAGGTGTTTATCCGGGGTCAAAGCTCTATGACCAACACTACCTTCCTTACTTCATGACCTAGACATCAACACAAAGTGTTGGTGAGATGTCCTCCTAGGAAATGCTTCACTCACAAACCCCCAAAAACAAATCTATCTCGATCAAATTGATCGGCAACCAACATGCTATCAAAACTTCGAGAGATTTACCTGTACAAACACAACTTTAATCAGTGGTACACTTTTAAATGCACATAACGAAATACAAACAACTTGATGTTGCTTCTCAATTTATCTCAGTAGGACTATCAACCAAGTCTTTGACAGAAGATTCCTTAATCATATACTTTCCTTTCCTGTTTCTCATGCAACAACATATTCTTCAAAACATATTCTCTTATCAAAACTATGATATGCCCTCCCTCTTAACCAGGGATATTTCTTTCATCCAGGCTCCCTCTTAACCAAGGAGATTTCTTTCATCTAGGCTCCCTCTTAATCTAGGGAGATCAACTTCTTCTTACAACATTGGAGAACCTTCCATGCCTTCCATCCTTCTCATCTTGCTTATCGTATCAACTTCTCTTACAGACATCTTCACCATCTTGAAGATGATGTATCTCCACACCTCAGATAGCAAGTACAACCATATCTATAGAAACATGAAGTTAGTCATAACAAAATCTTATAATAATGGAAGCATTAAACTTTACAAACACAATCAACAAGAGACTATACTTCAATACTTCAACTTCTTGCCCAAGTTTTGTTGCAAACCCTAAATCACATCAATGGCTCAATCAAAATATCAGTCTCATTATATCTAGGGTCTGATCATTACTTTTAATGATATGACAAGTTCTTTCAAATAGAAAACCCTAGAAACAAATCAGATTAATTCATCTAACAATTTTCAAAATTCATATGTTGGACTTCCCACTAGAATTTCATGTAAACCATAGATTTCATACACGAGCTCCAACAATCAAAACCAATCACAGATTAATCAACAACATGAATAACTTCTACTAGGGTTTGATGTAAACCCTATATTTTCCATCGACAAATTCTCAGCAAACACTATAGAGATTCATAAATTCCAGATGGTTATACATACTAGAGAATTTTAACTACTACTAGGCTTTAGCTGCAAAACCCTAGATTTTCCAAGCAACATCATCCTAGAACTTCAAACTTTGACTAGGGATTGTTTCCAAACCCTAGGACTTATGAACATTAATAATTAGGTCAACACATATATCTAGGAATGCATCATCAAACATAAGCATAGCATATATCAGGCAATATTAACATATTAGACATGAACTGACCTAGACCAAGCTAGGGTTTCAACGAAATGAACATATACCTAGGGTTTCATTCATAGGATTTTAAACACATAACAAGGGTTTTTCTTATAGACCCAACCAAACCCTAAGGATCTAGGGTTTCAATTCATAAAATAGCAAACCCTACTTTACCAAAGCTTCAAAGGTTCAGGATTTTAGACAACACCATTTCAACTCTAACAAGTTAGGGTTTTGATGATCATACCAAAACCCCAAACATGACATCATCAATATATCAAACATAATAGCAATTTCTTTAGACTCCATCAAGAACCCTAAGTAGGTTAGGGTTTCATTCATTGTCAACATACTCTTATGTTCAGGTTTTCCACAGAACCTGTCTAGAGTTCTATAAGAACAATCAAGGATGTAGGGAGGGTAGATTTATCAAATGGGTCAATAAAAACTAGCCCTAAGATTTTGTTGGTAGTGGTTTTTCAGTAGAGGTGTCTGCCACAATCAACTTCATGGAACTCCTCCATAATCGTTTCTGCATAATATTTTAACAAGCATTTAAGTAAAATACCACCAACATATTTCTGATATAATACATTTTCGATGATGCAAAACTTAAATGCTTTTAACTTTAGAAATATTTCCTTTATGTGTGTTATACTAGGAGGATCATTTATATTGAATAAAACATACAACAGGTCTGCATACCATGGTGAGTTTAAAAATGACTCATCGATATGTGGAGATGAATGTTCCTCTTGATCATCTAGTGCAACAAGAAATTTGATGTCTAATGCATGTAAATTTGACTTTTCCATTAGTCTGGCCAATCCTTGTCCTTAAATCAACTTGGTGGGTTTGATTTCTAAGTCACACTCAAGGATGAAAACAATCCATTTTCCTCGTTTCCCATCGGGTCCATTATGTGTCAAAATATCATTGACCACTGAAGTAGGTACATATGCAATAATATGGGAATGCAAAATATATACTCTCAAGTCTTTTATTGCTTTAACTAATGCAAAGGCATGTTTTTCCATAATATTTTATTTCAAAGATGCATCTCTTAAAGCCTTACAGAAAAAAGAAATTGGTTGTTCAAATTCTTCCTTTTTTTTCTAGAAAAAAACAACTACACCAGTGTGCTTAGAAGCAAAAGAAAAGCTAATAAAATATTTACTAAAATCTGGACAAATCAACAATGGTTTTTTAATTCAATGCACGTTTAAATAACTCAAAGGATTGTCTAGCCTCAAAACTCCATCTAATTTATGAATCCTTTTTAAGCATGTTTTTTGTATTTCAAAGAATATCTACAAGGTTAGGAATGAATCTCCTTAGGAATTTAATCTTACGAATAAAATATTGAAGCTCCTTGATGTTTCTAGGGTGACTTATTTTTATTATAGCTTCAATTCTACTGGGATCAATCCTAATACCATCCTTTGAAATAATGTGACAAATAAGTTTACCTTCTTCAATGCCAAACAATGTTTTATTAGGATTTAAAAAGATACCAAACCTTATACACTTTTAAAAAACTCTTCTTAGATGCATCAAATGTTCCTCATCAGTTTTTTGAATATACAATAATGTCATCAAGATAAATCACAATAAAATGGACAATATCATCAGCAAAGGAAAGATCCATTTCTCTTTCAAATGTGGCCCCAACATTCATTAACCCAAAGGGAATCTTCACAGACATGAAGGTCCCCCATGGAGTAGTGAATTTTTTTTTTATCTTGATCATCTGCATGTACCAAGACTTCGTTATAACCTAAGAAACCATATAATAAGGAAACCCTACTAGACCCTACTACCTTCTGCGAAATATTATCCATTTTTGGCAAAGGGTAGTTGTCTTTTAGGGAGACCTTGTTAAGTTTTATAAAATCAATACATAACCAAATTTCTCTAGTTTTATTCCTAGTAGGCATTATATTGGACACCCATTTAGAGCATCTAAGAGGGACAATTTTTTTAGCATCACGCGTATTTTTGACCCGTTTATCAATCAAAGGAATCAAAATAGGATTTATTCTATGGAGTTTTCGTTTGAATTGTTTCTGATATTCCTTGATTGGGATTTTGTGATGTATGACACTAGTGTGATAGGCTTTAATATCTTCATAGCTCCAAGAGAAAACGTCAAAAAATTATTTGAATAAAGCCATGTATTCTTGTTTTTTGAGAGTAGAAAGTAATTTTTAGAGTCTTATAATTTTAGGATTCTATTCACTACCTATATTACATTCTTCAACATCTACCCCTGTGGGCCCTATTTTTGGATTTTTTTTCTACATCATTCAAATCAAAAAGTTCTTCTAAGGGAACTAGACCTTTAGGAAAAATATTGTCCTTAAGCTGCGGTACTTCAAATTCTTCTTTTTCTGAATCAATTTCATGCAATTCTAATTTATGTGCAACTTCATCTACAGGAAAATTTACGTCTAATTCTTCAAACTGTTTTCCTATATTAGTATCTACAACTATCTAATTTTGTACTTCACACTTTAAATATATGTTATTTTCCTAAAACTCATCTTTAGACTGCAAATTTTTTTCTATCTGTTTATCATTTCCAAATACCTACCAATACCTCATGTTATGTGGTACAGCTGGAAGGTGTTTAACCTCCGCTGTATATTTCCTGTTGGGATGAGGAATTTTCCATGTGCTAGCTAAAAAAGCCAGACCATTAGCTAGGATATTTTGATTTCTAGGTATGACAGTAAGATCATATTCTACAAAAGTGTGAAGGAAATCAAGAACAACATTTTTGTATGCTCTTAGCCTTGGATGTTTTGCAACATATTCTCCTGTAATATGTTTTATAATCAATTCAGAATCTCAATGAGAAAATATTATTTTAGCACCTAATTTCTTTATAATTACAAGCCTAAAAGAAGTGGTTCATATTCTGCTATGTTATTTTCATTGAAAATTCAGTTTATATCAGTGACCTTCTGCATGATTGTTTCCTCAATTTGAGATTCACACACGTACTCCTAACCCTGCTTTACTACAAGAGCCATAAAAAATTATGTTCCAAAAAGGTTCATTTTCAAGTTTTTGCAGTACAATTTGTGTTTGATTTTCCTGTGTTCCACAAAAGTCATTTTCAATACTGGTGACTTGAGCATCAAAATCTCCATCATTATAAAGAATGAAGGAGTCTAAACCAGAGCGAACATAGTAAAGGGGGTAGTTATGTGGTTTCTCCTAACTACTCACCATCTATTTCATCAAGGTTCCCCTATATAATCTTCTCTGCTGACCAAACATTGGGATGGTAGGATAAGTCATGTCCAATTGTAGTGTCCCCTGTAATTTTTCTTGCCAATAGCGTGACAACAACATGCCATAATTTGGGGGAATATCAACAACTATTATGTCTATTACTAGACTCTTAGATGGGACTTGGGCTAAAGTAACACATATATCCTTAATGATACCTATACATCTAACTTTACTGGAATCAAATGTATATAAGTCTTTGTAAGACCAAGTAATGTCAAGACCAATCTTCTCCATGATAGATTTTGGCATTAAATTGTGGGAAGCCACAAAATCTAACATATCATTATGGAGAATCTTGTCATGAACATTAATACTAACATAAAGTGGTGGAACTCCTCCTTGTGGGTTACCATAAACTTCTAGACAAAATAATAGTTCTTGCTGATCATCATTTAACCTGATATCGGTATATGTTTTTATTCATTAATTCAGTGAAGGGGATAGGTATTTTTACTTTTCTAGTTCATTCTTAATATTAAATGATGTTTGAAATCTGTTTAAATTAAAAAAGTCATATTTATCAACCATTTCTTTTTACATATGCTCTTTTTGGTTATTTTTGGTTGGAATATATATTTGAGGAGTTTTGGAGGTACTCTCAATAATCATTTTAGCAGGAATGCCAACATCCTTTTTACCATAGTTTTCAATAGTTTTCTTGGCAACATTCTCTAGGTTTTCTTCTCAAGTGGTATCAGAAGCTTTCTTGACAGGGGTTTCATTATTCTTTTATTTTTGGAGTATCTATCACTTTATTACTTATAAGATTATGCTTTTTATGCACTTCCATAATAATGTTTTCAAATCTCTGTTTATATTCATCTAATTCTTCTTAAACAAGTTCGGTCTAGGATAATTGAAATATCTCTTGTTCTTCCTGAGTAAGAAACATAGTTTAATCATTATTGATTCCCTTTAAATTTATCAGGTTATCCTCTACCTCTTCTACTATTTCCCCATCCTCATCAGCATAGATGTCCTGAAATTGGGGTCTAATTTGTTGGTCAGGACTGCTCTTTTCTCTTTGTTTGATTTGGGGAGGATTTCCCCTCAGATTTTGATTTCGATTTTGAGGTGAAATTTGATTTTCCCTAAGGGAAAAACTCTCATTTAAATTAATCCTCTCCATCATTATTTCCATGGTTCTAAATAAATAATAAATTTTTTCATCAACAGATGAAGTTGAACGTTCTTCTCTCACAGTGGATCTTCTTTTGTTTCTCATCTTAGCCCTCTTTGCTAGAAAATTCGCTTCTACACTTACAAAACATATTTTCATCTACTCTAATGTTGAGGGATTTCTTTCTCTAATATGATAAGACATATCTACCTCAAATCCATCTAGGAATTTTAATAAGGATAAGCCTTCTTGTGGTTTTATGTTGGTAGGAATTGCATTGTAAATAGTGTTAAATCTAGTACAATAGTCCTGAACACTTTCCCCTGGTGCTATCCTAATGCTTTCATACTCGGATAAAATCTCAAGAGGGTTCCTTTTGACTTCCCATATGTTAAGGAATGTATGATGAAATGCAGGAAGATAATTTATACTAGCAAGAGGTAAATCTTTAAACCATTTTCTCACATTTCAAGTGAGACTTTGTGAAAATAACCTCAATTTCACGTGGCTTATCACATACTGGATGAAAACGTCATTGACTATTGCCACCAAAAATGGTTTACCTGTCATGGTGGCTTTGATATTGGATAATTTTGTTGTGTCCCTATCAATATCTTTTAGTTTCTTCCCATAGTCCT
>JAXQQM020067989.1:0-23519 GCA_034641835.2 Pinus albicaulis | reverse complement strand
ATCAGGATCCAGTGAATCTGCTTGTGTATTTGATGTCCAAAACTAGTTACATACTTTGAGTCCAACAATTTTTATAGTCCAATTCTTCTCTTCCCAACCTACTATATTACAACTAGTCAATAAATCTAACTCAATAAAAACTCAACAATTAACCAATTTCCAACCATTACAATGAATTTTTGGCAGATAGCATAGGTGAATGAAGAAGAATGCTTTGCGGAAAATCATAAATATAGTTGAACGGAGACATGCAGGAATGCCTATTTTGCTTAATGACCACGACCATTGCATTAACTAAATGTACCAATACTAAATGTACCATTTTGGTAGTTTTTCCTATTTTGATGCATATCTGGTAGGCTAGTAATAACTCTGAAGTGTGTTCTTTGAAGATATCTTGGTCTGAAGTACCCTGTTTGACCTCTCTGGCAAGTAAACAATCATTTTTTTTGGGTTTTGTAGCCCCATGACTGTGCAATAACTGTTCTGATAGTTTTAAAGAGTTTTTTCCATCAGGATGGCTGTCACGGTGTCTTTGAAAGGAGAAGTAGACTACAGGTGTCTTTATGGGTCTCTGAGAAGTAATTGGCCTCGCTGATGTGTCCTTTGGAGGTGGTCTTTTGCTGATCTATAAGCCTGTGATGCTGTAAACACTGATTTAGGATTTGATATGTGCTTTTAGTCTTCATTAGACCTTCATGTTGTCTTCGGTATTTATCTGATTGTTGTGTACAGGTGGATGTGCTAGAGGGTTTGATTAGAAGCTGATATCATGATTTATCGACTAAAACATGGAACCCATCTCCTTTATCCATTTTTCTGGATTATTTAGGCCACAAACGATCGTCACCCTCGGCCCTACAACTGGATTTCTGCTGTGGGACGGCTTTATAACTTATGGCTTTATAACTTAACCCCCATGAAAACCTGAAAACCTCTGACAAACATAAACTTGTTATAAAAAACTGCGGATTGGGCTTAAAGCGCCGAAGGCTGTGGCGGAGGCTAAAGAGTAGTGCGAGAGGAGGTGGAATGCAAGTGGAGGTTTAAATTTGCATTAGAGCGAAGAATTAAAAAAAAAGCAGTTTTGGGGAATACCGGAGGTGGTATTCGCGTGGGGCAAAGACGGTAAATGCTATTGGGAAAAATGAACGCGACACAGGTGGATGGGTGACGTGTGTCCCCTGTAAAACCACCTCTTTCGTGTTCAAATTGCACGGAGGGGAATGGGGAGAAAAATGGACGCGAAACGAGATCTGGGTTGTTAGATCTAAGGGGGGCAGATCTACGGTTGAGAATGAACACGGAGGGATAAGAGTAGCATGGTGGGAGGAGATGGTGGGGCTAGGCTAATGCGTGTTTTAGGAGAAAAAACTACCTTTTTTGCGTCGAAAACGGGTTTTAGAGAGTTATGGAGGAATGGGTGCAAATATGCCTGTGGGCCGTTGGATCTTGGGGGGGGGTGGTTAGATCAACAGTGGAGATCATGAGGAAACACGATGGAAAGGCCCCCGCGTGGTCGGGTGGGACCAGTGGCATTATAAGGAAAATGGAAGAAAATATGTATAATGAGGCGGTCGGGTACGGACGGTTTGTGGTGGGTACCTCGTGGTAAATACGGGCCCGATTGGCTCAAGATCTTCGATGGTCAAAACGAGTCAGCTGAGCACTCTTATAGTTAATACATGTATAGAAAGTGCCCATGGGTGGGAAGAGGAGGTGAACCAATGCGGGCCATCAGATGGCTATCGGATCTGTGAGATGGACAACGGAGATCAACCGGAGGATCAACAGCACGGTGGAGAAGGTCGGGGAGGAAGAAAGCTAGAGGTTGTGATGGCTTGGAGTGGAGGAGCGATTACGATGGTGCAACGGAGCGAGAGCCATTGGATTGGGGAGAGATCAATGGTGGAGATGCGATTGAGAATGTTACACCAATTTTTGATCATCTAACCATTTGCATTTAGATGGATCGAATTACACCATGTAAGACCAATTTTACCCTAAGTAAAATTTCTTTCACCTTGTGAAATAACTTATTCATTCATACTTCCCGATCATATTTAACCCAAAACAAGGAAATCAATTAAATAAACCCTTATTTATTTAATTATTTCCTAAGAATAAGTTATTTAAATCATTATTTAAATAATATTCTTAGTTAAATTTGACTAAATCATCCATAAATAATTAAATAAACCATTATTTATTTAATTATATTCCCATCATTCCCCTAAAATGATAAATAAATCACTTATTTATTTATTATTTATAAATAAAGGAATTGACCCAAGTCAAGAATCCTTTTCCCTCCAACAAATATAATAAAATATTCCTAAAAGGTGCTTCTAGAATTCGATTAATAATATTTTATTCATGCACCGAGTTCTAGACCGCCCCAATATTTTGTTATAAATAGGGGGTTTTCCCCATTCATTAGTCACCTCCATTGCATTAGATCACTCTGGATCTACTCTTGGTCACCATTTTCCATTTTTCTTTATGAACTCCCATTGAGTTCCATGTTTGTTTTTCTACACCAATAAGAGAGAGGAATTTTAGATCTGAAACACTGAGGACTTCCAAGAACCCATCCCACCGAGGAGAACTGGAAAACACCTTTCTTGTTTTCCTCTCAGGTGCCCCATTCTTTAATATAATATAAGATTCTTTTTATACATTGTTCTTGTCTTGTTCATTGGATGCATGGAGCTATTTTATATCTTATCTGCTTAATATCTTTTATGCTTAGATCTAATTTTATGCAGCAAAATTAAGGATATTTTGCAGCCATACTTGATGTTAGGGCTACTTGATATGCATAGCTAAAGTGATCTTTTACGACGAAAGAATCATACTAACAAAGAAAGTGAATCTAAGTGAGGGAGAAAGGCTTGGGAAGGAGGAAATGCGATGGACGATGAGCGCGACCATCCGATCGGGTGGAGATCGACGGTTGAGATTAACTGGGATCGCATCGGAGGAGAAAAGGAAAGCTGAAGGGAAAGGGTGAGGCCGTGATGTGATGCGCCTCGATGCGATGGGGGTGATGGCCATAGGATCTCGGGGAAATGCACGGTCTAGATCTTCTCGGAGGATCACGATCGGAAGAAAAGGGGAAAGGGAAGGGAACGAGAAAGAGCGATTTGCGATGGCGATTGAGCACGGACCGTCCCACTTATGTGATCGACGGCTCGCATCCCACGCCGGGGAAACCATCGTGTGGAGGAAATAATGAAGAAATAAAGGAAAAGGGGCGGAAGCAAAGTCCGATAGCGCGAAAGGAGCTAAATACTGAGCCGACGATCGTGGTTACATGGAGGAAGGGCTGAGGACTTAAGTCCGCAGGGGCTTAAGTCTAACTTAATGAAAAAAATGATTTTTTAGGCCGAAAAGAGGTTTTTTAAGGTTTTTTAAAGGTTTTGATAGACATGAAGAAGGGATTAAAACCAAAAAGGGATTCATATGGTCTTAAAGGGAATTTGGAGGAAGTGGGGGATTTTTTAATAGGAAAATATGAATGGAAGAGGCTTCTCTAAAGGAGCATTATCTTCGTGATATTTGCGGATAAATCACCGCTAGTAACCTAGTGGCCCAATAGTGATCTCAACTGTTTTACTATTTTTGGTGCCTCCATGTTGACTATCACTGCTACTTTGGCTGGGTCCATGCAAACTCCTTGGGTACATACCACGTGTCCTAGCATTGTTCCAAACGGTACTGCAAAGATACACTTCTTTAGGTTCAACGAGATTTGAAGTTTCCTACACCTATAAAACATTATCCTCAATAAAATTGCATGGCCTTTTAATAGGCTTCAGACTGTCCAGTCATCCATGTAGACCTCTAAGAACTTGTGGATGTACTCCCGGGAAGCAGCTATCACGATGCGAGGAAATACTGCAGGTGCATTTTTCAATCCGAATGGCATCACATTATATGTGAAAGAGCCCCATTCGGTGGTGAATGTTGTATTTTTCTTATCTTCCTCTGCTATTCGTACTTGATGGTATCCTGAGAATCCATCAGTGAACGAATACACTTCATTTACCGCAACATTTTCTAGGACCTCATCACTTAACGGAGTGGGAAATGGGTAATGAATATAGGCATTGTTTAAGCTCCTATAATTGACACATACTTGAGTCTCAGGCTTCTCATTTTTATTCTATATAACTATAGGAATTACCCACTCTACTTCCTCTACTGGGAATATTAATCCTGCCTTTAACATCTTGTCGATCTCTTCCTTAACTTTTTCCTTCACCCTTGGATTCAGATAATATGGTCTATGTTTCATAAGCCTCGCGTCGGGCTTAAATATATA
The DNA here is from genome assembly GCA_034641835.2 of Pinus albicaulis. Taxonomy (NCBI): domain Eukaryota; kingdom Viridiplantae; phylum Streptophyta; class Pinopsida; order Pinales; family Pinaceae; genus Pinus; species Pinus albicaulis. Next base: position 19,192 of record JAXQQM020067989.1, on the reverse strand, counting down.
CGCATCTCCCCCATATCCCCTTTTATTCCCTTTAGATCTGAAACTTATGAAGGGAACAAGTCCTAATATTCCTGCAGTAGACTGTATATCTCCCTTGTTGTCTGTTCATCCCAATAATCTCCAATTGTCGCTAGGTTTGGCTTATCTTCTGTTCCAATATTTAGTTTCTTGGTTTTTAATGGTAGCAGGTGAATCCCTTCTGTCGTTGGTTCTTATTTGATATCCCTCTCCCCTTCCGTCTCTTCAAAATACAAATGCCTGATATCTTCTAGATTATCATCATCCATTTCGCTGTTTATCTTTTGACATTCTACCTTTTTTCTAATGCCAAGGTTCGGAAGCGGTTGCTCATCCTCCTTTTTAATTTTTGGGAAGGATAATACCTTCTTTATAGCCTGCAAAGTTTGTGTGACCGGTTCCGTTTTTCCTTCGAACAAGAAGCATTGTGTGAAGTTATCTGCAACTTCCTGCCATGTGCTAGTCCCTTATTTCTTTTCTTTTGTCAAGTACTAGGCCTGTGGAATCAAGTCCAGAGAGTGGATAAATCTGTGTACCCATAGCTATTCTGGATATCCTGCATTTCTCCATTGATCCACAGATTCCTTCAGATGGTTTATGGGGTCTGAGTCCCCTTGATATTTATCTTTAACCCAAGGTCCTTCCTCTTCCTTAAATCTCACTTTTAATGCTTGCGCAACTCTGCCCCATTGTGACAGTGAGTTGCGGTGGTTACTCCACCATCTTGACGATGTGGACTATAACACCATGTCCATTAGTGGTACCCTATGTCCTTCTGGCACCCTATCTTCTATTTCTATTATGAAAATTTTTACATCGTTCATATTAGATTAATTTAGGTAATTCCTTACCTCAGTCCCGATCCAATTGATTCTTCTGACGTTGGCGCATCTCCTTGTATTGGTCTCATACCCTCCTTGCTGCCAATCATCCCAAGTTATTTCTGAGCCTAGTTATGAGCTTTGGATGCTTCTCTAGCTTACAGAGCCACCTGCTGTTGGGTTGATGTAATCTTCCCTTCTTCCTGTGGTCATTTGATAAATATGGTCCATCAGCTAAACATCTTCTCTGTTGTCTACAGTCTCTGTGTATCTTGGACCTTGATATGGGTCGAGTGGCTGAGTGACTCTGACCTCCCCATCCTCAAAGATCATCAGTTCTTTCTTTAGATCTATTATTTCATAATTTTCAAAGGCCCAGTCAATTCACAAAAATGCAGGATAAGGATATTTATCCCCCATGATGTCGATGACCTCAAAGTCTGTATATGTCTTTACTCCTGCAATATCAACTTCAAATTTCTCTAGTCTGCCTATGGGCACAATGTAGTACTATTTTGTGATCTGAAGTTGGATTGGTGAGTATGTTAACCTTGGATTTCCTAATGCTTCCCAAGTTTTTCTTGGTAAAATATTGACATCGGATCCCAAATCAAGCATGGTGTATTTAATTTGGAAACCCGCAACCTGGGTGTTTACTCGGAACTCTTTTCCTGTCCTTATTTTATTTCTTTTCACCCTCTGTACATACTTTTGGTTGCGCGGATGATTCCCTTGATCCTGTGTTCTTCTGCACCACTCCTTCCAGGTTCTGCTTTAGCTGCTCCAACATTGGTTCGTTGTTAACGATCTTTAGGAATAGATGGAACCATTCTTGAATGATAGTACTTGAATTGGCTTGGTTTTTGATGTTTTCTTGTGTTTGTTGTAACTCAATACCTTTGTTTCCCCCCAATTGGGCAAATGTTTCTACTGCCTCTTGGAAAAATTGCTTCTGTCTTTCCTGTTTGATCAACAGTTTTGGGGATGCTGGCCTGACCAATTTTATCGGGTCCACTGTACGTGCATCTTCCCCCATTCTCTTTCCTCCTCGTGTCACTATGGCCACGTTCTGCATTGTCTGAGTCTCCATTATCTTGGGTTCTGCATTTACTAGATTTGTTCCCCTTTGTCTAGTTCTTTCCTCCCATATTTTAATGAGCTCAGGGCAATCTTCTGTTGCGTGCGTGTTAACATGGAACTAGGAACACTAGGGTATCCTAGGAAGTGGACATTCCCTAGCTACGTTTCCTTCTTGGTTGCAGTTGCAACATCTTACTGGACCTATACCCCCTTCTCGGCCTCCTCCTCTTCCTCAGGGAGTCTCATTCACTTGGTATGAAGGCCGGTCCAATCGTTCCACCAATGCATCCAGAGCTCTACATTTCTCTGTGCTGTGTGTTGTTGAGGCACAGAAATCATAGTATGTGTTATTTGGAACGATGGAATATTTTTGCAAAATAGGGCATAGGCGAGGTGGATGGCCCATGTTCTTACATATTTCACAATATTTAGTAGTGGTTGGAATTTGTTGCACAAGGAACCCCATGTATTGTTGTTGTGGTGGATATATTCCCTGGGTGTTTATCTGCGCCACTCATCCCATTGGTGGAGCCCCCTATGCCCCTATGGTCGATGTCCCCCCATTCTGACCCCGCAACAGAGGAAATTTGGCTACCACATGTCCTTCCATTAGACAATGTGTGCACCATACATTCGGTCTTACTGGCCGCATTGGTTGAATTTCCTTGAGTTTCTCTATCAAGCTTGCTATTTGATGCTGCAACCCCATTATAGAGGGGTCATGTATTGTTTTTCCTCCCCTAAACTCTTGCAGATAACCCGCCATGGCTTCTATATTCATTGCTTGCTATAGTGTGTCCTACAACGTCTCGATCCTCTGTTGAGTTAATGGAGTTCTTGTCAAGGGTAGTAGAGCTTTGATGAACTAATCCCTCTGATGGTTCAGATCGATTGGATCGCTAAGTTTTCTGATCGCATATTTGAATCTTCACATTAAATCCCAAGAAGTTTCTCCTTCCTGTTGCTTGACTTCCCACATTTCTGACAGACCCTGTTGGTCTATTTGGGGCAGTTTTAACTCCTTAACGAAGTCCCTCTTCACATCTGCCATCACTAGATTCTGATGAGCTTCAGACCACTTTATAAACCAGCGTAGAGCTCTCTCCCTAAGAGTGGTTTGAAATTATATTAACTTCCCCACATCTGGTGTCTGTCGTGCCCTCCATATGGCCTCGTAGAGGTACCAGTGCTGTTCCACATCGTCATTACCCCTCCCAAATAAATCTGGGTACCGGGTAAGTGATCCCGCCATGTTCAATTGAGTAGGTGTTACTAAAATGAAGCCGTTGGTTCCTAGTTGTGAGATGGTACCACTAGCAATTCTACTACCAGAGGGTATTACTGCTGGAGACTGAATACTATGCAACTTACTTAATTCACGCAACTTAACAAAAATTTCACTTAGTGGTTGGTAAAGCACCAGGGGAAGGTTGGGACTAGAGCTACTTGATATTTGGGGAATAGGAGTACCTTGAGATATGAATGCCGACCTTTCGTGCAACTCCACATCGGACATCTCCTCGGGGCACGTGCCTGCATCTTCTCCACCAGAATTCTTTCCTTTCTCCTTCTGGGCTGGGTTCCTATACACCTGAAGAACTTCTTTAATGGTCCCTCCTATATCCTGGGGACCCACCTCACTTTCTGCTTCCTTCATCATCTAAGGCGCCTCCTCTTTGTCCTTTCGACCACTTCCCTATCTCTTCAACTCCTTTATCACCCTTTCTCGCCACTTCTCAGCAATCTGCGCCCTCCGACCTGCTTGTCGCTCCCTTACCCTATTAGAGGTCTCGACATCCATACTCTTACTCCCCTTTTTTACTGTTCTTGTAGAATCTCTCCCTCAGTCCCTTCCCCTAGCACTAGAGTTTTACGCTTCCATCTCAGATTTTTGGAACCCCATTAGTCATTCATCTACCATCAAGGCTTTAATCCACAATGGAATCTCCTTCAACAGCTTCCCCTATAACCCATATCTGAATATATCCTCTGCCCTCGAAAAGGATTGGCAGCACTCCGCTACAAACTCCACTATGTATCCGTCCAAGGTAGATTCCACCCAATAATCTACAGCTCGGGTCAACTCGGTATTTAACTGATGAAGGGTCACTAGATCTACATGCACCCACTTGCGACTGACTTTCCACGAATTTCTTTGGGTTACTTTTGTCTAGAGCCTTCACAACCAGTTGTAGAGTTCTTTTTGGAATTTTCCCCAAAATATCTCGTAAACGTCGCTGGCGGATTCAGAAAATAGAAATCGATCTTTGACCATTTTCTCCCTTTGTTGTCTCAGCTCGGCTTGCTGAGTGATGAAATGATCTAGGTGGTTATCCCACCAGCTTTGTATTTCTCTTTTGAAGATTCAAGGTACCATGATCTAGCTCCCAAATGAAATTTCAGGTCTCGGCAACGAAACCATTTTTTGGGGAGGAAAAAAGTCTCTTAAGCAAGACCCAAGTTCGGATTAGAGGCCAACAAGGATTTCCGCTGTAGTATAACACCACGCTGGCATTTTCACCCTGCTCTGAGGAGTAGAGAGTCTCACTCGAGGTGTGTCGTGACCTTACTAAGGTTTGGAGTATATTGATATCAGTATAGTAGATTAAATATGTATGAACCAGAACTATCTCAGAGCTTAAGCAAACACACCACTACCTGGGTGATATTCCTTAGAAGCGCATTCAGAAAGACAGTCAATAAAATTTTAAAATACTACCATACTAATCAATCTAGATTACAACATATATTGGGAAAATCAAACTCTGATTATACTATAATTCACTTATCGGCAACAGACCATTACAACGCTCCTTAACATGAGCTTTAACCGAACATATTACAAAGAAGTCATATCCAGTGGATTGGAACACAGAGATACAGAGAGAGAGAGAACATAACAACATGAACATAGTTATTCTATGGCTCATGTTCTCTCATTCCTCCTGTGCCAACCTCCTTTCTCCGCTGGCCGGTTGCCTATTTGTTCTGCTGCCAGTGCAACTGATAGTTATTCCTTTCTTCTCGCTCGACTGTCTTTTGCTTCTCTCTGTTCATCGGGAGTTCTACTGCTTGTCTCCTGCCACGTTCTTCTACCATATGTGCTTTCTCCCACAACAGCCGTGTCACCTGTTCTTCATTCCTTCGCAACCTTAACAGCTCCCTGCCTACCGTGGTTGCGTCCTGCCACGTACTATCCGCAATTCAAAACTGTTTGATTTCAAAACAAGGGCCCCAACAGTATTTCAATTTTGAAGAGGATTCAAGTTGTATTTATGCAAAGTGATCTAAATATTGGGCTCCTCTAAGATGATGTCTTGGAGTACTTCTATCTAGTTGACTCCAAGATCTTGTGCTCTATCGATGGTTAGATATCTTGAATGACCTTTCATCTTCTTTTTAGTTTGTCTCAATAAAACTAACAATTCCAATTTGAAATGTATAACATACAATTCTAACTCCCTTTAATCTTCCCACTCAGCATTATTTATGGGGATAATTTTCTCAATCAATGTTAGGGGGATTAGCTCTAGAATATAAAATACTATGTTGGTTTGTCAATTCATCTCATTAAAAATTTCAAGTTTATATGGTCGATATGATAAGTGTTGGCTCCCCATGATTTGCAAGATTGGAAAGAACAACTCTGCAGGGAACCACATCAAACCACTTTGGAGTCCAAGGACCTAGCCTTCTTGGAATTAGAGAGGGCTCTCTCTGTTTTGTGATGAAAATGATTTATCTTTATGCTTATGTTTTCTAATTTTAGGCTAGTTGTGAAGTTCTAGGACTGTTTTCTTTGTTTGGTTGATTGATTGATTAATTGAGTGATTGTTTCGGTTGAATAGATAAATTGTGGGAAGCATTAATCCATTGGGCTATGGAGTCATAAAAGGATTTATTTTTACATCAAATCTGCAAGGGTTTTCCCAGGGAAAGCTAACTATATCAAGTGGATCTTTTTAGTTTAGATGGAATATGAAATTACAGCAAGTTGTGAATTCAATAAAACTAAAGGGAAACTAAGAATCCTTTAACTATAATTCAAACAAGAAAATCCTTTTAAGATAATTTTTTGAGAGGAACTAAAGAGCAGGGAAAACCATAAATTCCTTTAGCTAAACTCTACTAAGTAAACCTTAAGACAACAATCTAGCAATCCTAGAGAGCAGGACACCCTTGAATTCTCTAGCTATTACTTTCAAACAAAGAAAACATTCAAGACAGCAGTCAGTGAAATTAAAGAGCAGTACACCCTTGAATTATTTAATCAAACTTCAAAGAAGGCCCTTAAAGCAATAGTTTAAGAAAAACCAAAGAGCAGGGCAAACCATAAATTCCTTTGGCTAGACTCTAATAAGTAAACTTCAAGTCAACAAGCTAGGTGGAACTAAAGAGCAGGACACCCCTGAATTCTCTAATCAGACCTTGCAGAAGAAAACATTAAGATGAAATAAGTAGACAAAATTAAGGTGCCAAGACAACATATCTTAATCTAAAAATTCTGTTCTTTTATCAGAGAAATGATGGACAATATGGAAAACAGAAGGGAAACATTGACAAATAATGGTAACATCACCATTAACATAGCTCAAGAATCCTGTGAACGTGCTTGTATTACTGATGTCCAAAACAATTACAATACTCCAGTGCAACAATCTTTGCAACTCAAAGTATGATCAAATCCAGCCTAGCAGCCAATCAACTAGCCCACCAACCAACCAACAAGAATATTGAACAATACATGCAGTATTTATTTGCAGATGAGGAGGTGATCCTAATCTAGGGTTTCAGGCTATAGTTATTACAGAGTAAATGTAATCTTGACCTTTGAGACCATGCAAGGCCCAAGGAAAAATATCAGTAACTAACTTGTTGTAATAATAACTTTTAACTTAACTGCTTAGCTAACTTTTGGGTATTTTTGAATTTTTGGCTTTTCATTAACTTTTACAATAAATTTTGAGTTTTCTAAAATATCTCTGACTGCTTTATTAACTGTAGCTTTTGTTTAAGTGAAATGGGGTTGTAGGTGGAAAATGTGATCTAAAGGAGTAAATGTTGAGTGCCTTAGTCATATTGGCTCTGTTTTCTTCGCTGATTTGTCTTTGATTTGTCCTTTAACCTCTGATTTATCATTTAAACTTGGATTTGCCTTTTTCTTAACTCTGCTTTCTCTGTTTCATTCCTTCAATATGATTTTATCTTTAATCTCCAAGTAAACCATTAATCCCTTTTTTCTCTCACTATCACGGTGAACTCTTTGACTGTGACTGTCCCTTTAACTGTGTTTTCATCTTTGCCTGCGCTGCTACTGTAGAATTATTTTATCTCTTTACCCGGTGCTATGGAGAACTCTTGCTACCCCTGTAGTGTTCGAATGATCATCAATGGTCATGATCCATTGATGATTTATATTGATCTTGCGCTCCTGGTCCCTTAGATGAAACAAGTAATTCTGGATCGTTACCCAAAGGACCTGTTTAAAACAATTCTTGGACCTTAGAAACACGATTTATGCATTTCCACCATGTATAATCACCTGCACACTAAAAAAAATTGTCAATTAAAACCTGTGTTTGTAGACAGATTCCGAAAAATGGGGGCTTTTTGGTCTCTGCGTTTGTTTGGGGCTTTTTGGGCCTTTAGAAGTGTTCGCAAAGGTTTTATGGTGGCTCGGGGTTTATCGCAACAACACGGGGCTTACAAACATTCAAACAGGTAGATGGTTTTTTCGTTAGGGCGCAAAGGCGGTGAGCGGTTTATCGCAATAGGGCCAGAGTGGTTAATGGTATTTTTCGGAGGGATGTGATAGCATGGAGAGGGTGATGCGTGGTGGATGGGACGGCGTGAATACCACCCATATCGTAAAGCTCAAAGGTTTTTAACCCCCGACCATTTGGATTTGTGATGAGGCGCGACAGCCGTTGGATGGGGGGGGTGAAGATCCAACGATGGTCGAGTGAGAGATGGGTTGCGGGTAGGTTAAGAAGGTGGGGCCGGGGGTTTTAATGCAACAGAAGGTTTATTTAAACGTAGCGTGGGGTGTTTAAATAACGCGGGGCCTAGGGTAGGTTAAGGCGGGGGTGCTTAACATATAGTAGTGGGCCATGGTTATATGGGAGCAGGGAAACAAAGGTTTAGAATGGGGGCTAAATAAAAAGGAGCCGAGGTGTTTTGAACATAGAGGGGTCGGGTATTGAAAATAACACAGAGTTTAATTTTAAATAGTGGGGCTTGAATAATAAAATGAATAAAATTTAGTTTTAAAACAATGTAAAAAGAGGTTTTTACATTGTTTTGAAGGAAAAGAGGGGAAAAGGGTGAAAAGGAGGTTTTTTTGGGAGGAAAATAGGGTTTTGGGAAGGGGAAGGGGTAAAAATGAGTGATTTAGGGTCAAAATATGGAATTTTAGAGTGAGAGGGTGATCTAAATAGGTAAAATGAGAGATAGTGAAAATAGGTTAAAAGAAGATAATGAAGGCAGTGAGATTTCTGAAAATAAAATGATAGTTAGGGAATGTTTATTTTCAACAGTTTGTAGAAAATCCATAGTCATCAAGTGATACTGTAGAATACAGGAGGATAATAGTGGCTCCAACTGGGGAGGGAAACTCCTTTAGGCGGTGTCAAGAACCTCAGAGTTCAAATCTCTGGATTTTGTAGATCAATGCCTTATGTACTCAGCTGTTTTTCCTGCTGTAATGCTGATTTGCTGCAACTTTTTGTCAGTGTGATATTCAGAATTTAAAACATCAGGCTTCCTGCAAAACAATTCTTCCTACCCATTACCTAGTCTAACATTTTTTATTCATTTGGGTGCATTTAGACTGGCAAACCCTTGACATCATTTTCTTTTGAAAGCATAAACTATCTATTTCTACCCTTATATCTTCCAAAGGCTCAGATTATACTGATGAGCTCTTTTATTTTTCTACCTAACTACTTATCTGTCAAGATTTAAATAGTTTGACATATTTTTATTCACTAAATATCAACATGAAATTTAAAGCACGATTAAATCAAGATTAAGAAGTTTGATTTGTCATGAATTGTGGCATTTTGGACAAGTTGCACACAATATTGTTTTGCAAAAAGTAAACTAGACTGAGGGCTTTGATCTTAGGTTTGTAATTTATCATTTATCCCTCTTTTTCCTTACTGGTTTCAGATTTAAACTTTGGAACCAATGTCATTTCCTATCTTTCTATTGATAAGCCAAGTTTAAACAGTTTGGAAAATCTTCATTTATAACTTATTAGAAAAAATTCAAATTTTTTTCAATCATGCTTAGGCGTATGATTGAACAAGACTTCTTTTTCAAAGTAGTGGCATTTGGACTTGCACACTTTTAGAAATTTTATTTTTTGGTATGGGGCTTTACCTTTTTCTTTTATCTTCCCTCTTTTCTTCTTTTCTTTTTTTCTTCTCTTTTTGTATCAATTTTTCTGAGATTTTGTTTCAGCAAAGTTATACATAATGAAAAATTTAAAACTAAGAAGATGCTCATAGTACTGAGCTTATTTTCACACCTACCTATCCTAATCTAATCTTGGAGGCATTTTTTTACTAAGTGAACTCCCTTATCCAAGGCAACCAATCAAGTAAGTGACTACATAATTGATTTTCATTTAGCCTTTTAGGTATGCTGAAAAAAAAAGGACATTCCCATTTTGCCTTCTTCTGAACAGTAGTGCTCAAAATTTTCTTTAAGATCTGCAAAAAATTGTTCCTGGCACAATTTACTCCCTCTTTATATGTCTCTAAGAAAACAACAAGAGGATCTTTGAATAATATCTGGCCTTGAGGGCTCAAATAGTAAGTTTCATCCAGGACTATTCTTTGCTCCACTTTGGTGTGCTTGGGATTCTTTTGAGAAAGAAACTCTACCTCTTCTTTCTGATCATCTACCTTGGAAGCCTCACAACACACTGCCATGTTGCCCTCCAACAAACCCGATATGCTCTGATTGGGTGGGATGAATTCTTCCTGAAAGCCATCATTCTGATGAGTAGGAGAATTCTCTGGTAGTAGGTCTTCTTGAGCATGTATTACAACACCCATGTCAATATGTTATTTTGTTTCTTCATGAGGAAAAGATGCAATACATAAATCAACACTAGAAAATATAGAAATAATTTCTTTACATAAAAGTTTAGAGGTTGGCTGCATGCTTAGAATCTAATTGATTTCTTCATTGGATAAAGGAGGAGGCATTTTCCTTTTCCCTTGGGAAGAACCACAATGTTTCTCTTCCTCTTGTGAATGATCATAAGGCTGAATGTATTCTTGAGCCTCACATAAAATATATGATGAATCATCACTTGTCATTTGAAAGAGATCCTATGGCTCTTCTTCCATTTCTTGATTGATTTCATGCTCAACCAACTTCTCTTGATTGTCATGACAGTTAACTTGAGCATGAAATTCCTAAATTGCCTCTAATAGATCCTCAGGATGCCAATTTCCAAAATACTCATCAATGTTTACAAGGTATTGTATGAGATCTTCGGACTAATCACAACAATTTTCAGCTAATGAGAAAGATGGTCAATTTTCTTTATAATGCTCATAAAACACCTTGTGGAACTCCTTTAAAGAGAAAAAACTACCAGGTTTCAGACCTTCATACCATTCCCTTGCTTCCCCTTTTAATGTCACCATGAAAAGTTTCATGAGGCAGTCCTCATGCCATTCAAATTTTAACCTCCATGTGTGCATATGAAATTTAATAAGATGTAACAAAGGGTCATCACATTTTTCATCTTGAAACATAGGAAAGTTTGTGTCCCAAATTATCTGAGGCATTTTGTGCAGGAATACAGGAATGTGATCTCTGTTCATTGGAGAATATCTGCATTGTATCCTTGAATCCATATTTTTCAATCAGTCAGAGGAAAGGGTTATTGCATCTTCTACAACTAGTCTGGATTCTTCTACCAATGGAGTGTTTAGGCCAATTGAGAGCTGTGGAGTCTCCAGGTGGATGATTTTAACTGTTTTGAGGGTGTCTGTTGTCCACCATCAGAAACTAGATACCACTCTTGGCTAACACTTGATTCATATAAATTTGAATGAGGTTTCTGAGTTCTTGAGGAAATATTAAGCTTTGTTAATTACGCAGATTCCATAGTATGGTCGCCACTATGTTGGCTCCCTATAATTTGCAAGATTGGAAAGAACAAATCTGCAGGGAACCACATAAAAACCACTTTGGAGTCCAAGGACCTAGCCTTCCTGGACTCAGAGAGGGCTCTCTCTATTTTGTGATGAAAATGATTTACCTTTATGCTTATGCTTTCTGATTTTAGGCTATTTATGAAGGTCTAGGACTGTTTGTTTTGTTTAGTTGATTGATTGATTAATTGAGTGATTGTTTCGATTGAATAGATAAACTGTGGGAATAATTAATCCATTGGGCTATGGAGTCATAAAAGGATTTAATTGTACATAAAATCTGCAAGGGTTTTCATAGGGAAAGCTAACTATATCAAGTGGATCTTTTTAGTTTAGATGGAATATGAAATGACAGCAAGTTGTGAATTTAATAAAACTAAAGGGAAATTAAGAATCCTTTAACTATACTTCAAACGAGAAAATCCTTTTAAGATAACTGTTTGAGAGGAACTAAAGAGCAGGGCAAACCATAAATTCCTTTACCTAAACTCTACTAAGTAAACCTTAAGACAACAATCCAACAATCCTAGAGAGCAGGAAACCCTTGAATTATCTAGCTATTAATTTTAGACAAAGAAAACATTTAAGATAATAGTCAGTGAAATTAAAGAGAAGGACACCCCTGAATTCTTTAATAAAACTTCAAAGAAGGCCTTTAAAGCAACAATTTAAGAAAAACCAAAGAGCAGGGCAAACCATAAATTCCTTTGGATAGAATCTACTAAGTAAACTTCAAGGCAACAAGGTAGGTGGAAATAAAGAGTAGGACACCCCTGAATTATATAATCAGACCTTGCAAAAGAAAACATTAAGATGAAAGAAGCAGACAAAATTAAGGTGTCAAGACAACATATCTTAATCTAAAATTTCCGTTCTTTTATCAGAGAAATGATGGAAAATATGGAAAATAGAAGGGAAACATTGACAAAGAAGGGTAACATAACCATTAACATAGCTCAAGAATCCTGTGAATGTGCTTGTATTACTGATGTCCAAAACAGTTACAATACTCCAGTGCAACAATCTCCACAACTCAGAGTCTGATCAAATCTAGCCTAACAGCCAATCAACTAGCCCACCAACCAATCAACAAGAATAATGAACAATACATGTGTTTATCTACAGATGAGGAGTTGATCCTAATATAGGGTTTCAGGCTATAGTTATTACAAAGTAAATGTAATCTTGACCTTTGAGACCATGAAAGGCCCAAGGCAAAACATCACTGACTAACTTGCTGTAATAATAAATTTTAACTTAACTGCTGAGCTAACTTTAGGATATTCTTGACTTTTTGGCTTTTCATTAACTTTTAGATAACTTCTGAGCTGTTTAAAATATCTCTGACTGCTTTATTAACTTTATCTACTTTTGTTTAAGTGAAATGAGGTTGTAGGTGGAAAATGTGATCTGAAGGAGTAATTGTTGAGTGCCTTAGTCATCTTGGCTCTATTTTCTTCGCTGATTTGTCTTTGATTTGTCCTTTAACCTCTAATTTATATTTTAAACTTGGATTTCCCTTTTTATTAACTCTTATTTCTCTGTTTAATTCCTTTAATATGCTTTTATATTTAAAATCTAAGTAAACCATTAATCCCTTTTTTCTCTCACTGTCACGATGAACTCTTTGAATGTGGCTGTCCCTTTAAATGTGTTTTCATCTTCGCCCATGCTGCTACTGTAGAATTCTTTTATCTCTTTACTCGGTGCTATGGAGAACTCTTGTTGTCATTGTAGTGCTCGAATGATCATCAATGGTCATGATCCATTGATGAAACAAGTCATTTTGGATCGTCACCCAAAGGACCTATTTAAAAAAATTCTTGGACCTTAGAAACACGATTTATGCATTTCTGCCATGTATAATCACCTGCACACTAAAAACAATTGTCAATTAAAAACTGTGTTTGTGGACAGAGTCCGGAAAATGGGGGCTTGTTGGTCTCTGCGTTTGTTTGGGGCTTTTCAGGCCTTCATAAGTGTTCGCAGAGGTTTTATGGTGGCTCATGGTTTATCGCAACAACACAGGGCTTACAAACATTCAAACGGGTAAATGGTTTTGTCATTAGGGTGCGAAGGCGGTAAGAGGTTTATCGCAATAGGCCAAAGTGGTTAATGGTATTTGGCAAAGGGATGCGATAGAGTGGAGAGGGTGACGCATGGAAGATGGGACGTCGTGAATACTGCCCATATCACAAAGCTCAAAGGTTTTTAACCCCCGAGCATTTGGATTTGCGATGAGGCACAACAACCGTTGGATGGGGGGTGAAAATCCAACGGTGGTCGGGTGAGAGATGGGTCGCGGGTAGGTTAAGAAGGTGGGGCCAGGGGTTTTAATGTAGCGGAAGGTTTATTTAAACGTAGCGCGGGGTGTTTAAATAACACGGGGCTCGGGGTAGGTTAGGGTAGGGGCGCTTAACATATAGCGGTGGGCCATGGTTATATGGGAGCGGGGAAACGAAGGTTTAGAACGGGGGCTAAATAAAAAGGAGTCGGGGTTTTTTGAACATAGCGGGGTCGGGTATTTAAAATAAGACGAAGTTTTATTTTAAATAGTGGGGCCCTAATAATAAAATGAATAAAATTTAGTTTTAAAACAATGTAAAAAGAGGTTTTTACATTGTTTTGAAGGAAAAGAGGGGAAAAGGGTGAAAAGGAGGGTTTTTTGTGAGGAAAATGGGGTTTTGAGAAGGGGAAGGGGTAAAAATGAGTGATTTAGGGTCAAAACATGGAATTTCAGAGTGAGAGGGTGATCTAAATAGGTAAAATGAGAGATAGTGAAAATAGGTTAAAAGAAGATAATGAAGGTAGTGAGATTTCTGAAAATAAAATGATAGTCAGGGAATGTTTATTTTCAGAAGTTTATAGAAAATCCATAGTCATTTAGCAATAATGTAGAATATAGGAGGATAATAATAAGTATTTTAGATGGATGTCAACTGAGTTGAAAAAATATACTTATGTTGTGTCCAAAACAAACTAGATGTGTGACTAGTTGAGCAGGGGTTGATGTAACTTCTATGGATCTCACTATATCTATGATACTTTTTCCATATTTTATAACCCAATTTCTAAACATTTCTCAAAGGGATGGAGACCATTTATTTCCCAACTAATTCCTAGCTCTATCACAAACTTGTTTTAAGTTTTTGAGTTTGATAATCTATTTTCATTCATAGTTTCGAGTAGATGGTATTGATCAGTTTCGAAATGTACAATTCCTTACCACTTGTCATGATTAATTAGATTATGTGGGTCACATTAGGTTTTATCTTTCAGGAATTCCCCTATTTTTATCAAAGTTGGAAGACATGGGATAGAGTTTTGTACCAGGGGAAGCAATAGATATAGAAAAAATAGAGGAGGATACAATTGAAATTGTAGAGACTAAAACTGTAACAAAAATTATAGAGGAATCTACAATAGTATGGGTTGTAACATTAGGGAAAGGGATAGAGAAACATAGGGAGGAAGAAGGATAATAGTAAGAAGCGTCTCATGACAGTGACTTATTCATTAACTTCAAGGTTGGTCCTCTCAAAGTGTCCTCCAAAATTCTTTTCAAATTCTACTCTAAGGATGTTCTCAAGACTTCCACTTGGTTCCTCCAATTGTTTCCCAAAAACACAATCTCTAGATATCGAAAAATTCCAACGAATTCTTCCTTCAACCATTATTCAAGGTATCTTCAACAGTCCTTCAAAGGATAGAGTTCAATACTCCAAAATTATCTTCACCCTTCAAGGTATGGTGCTTCAAAATTGATGCAAAGGTGTAAAATAGGTCTTCAATATTGTGTTAAGTCACCTCAAGGAGATATTTATAAAATACTTCAAAAGGTTCTTCAAGCCTACTTCAAATTCACTTTAAATTACCCTTCAAATGTTGCTCCAAAGGATGCCCAAAACCCTGCTTCCAAAACTATGGAGTCTGCTACTTCTTTAATTAAGTTGTGCTTCATATTGTAGATGAATATTATAACAATGTTTTTGTTGCTCAAAGTTCAAGATCTGATACACTTGGTCCTAAAAATAAATCTCAGGGGAATAATCTCAAAACAATTCCTAGAAGGTCTTAAGAATTGTTTACTAGTGCAACCAAAAAGCTTGGATCAATAAAGCCCATGTATGCTCCTTCGTCCTACATAGGTGACTGATTTTGTCTCTATGTAAACTCAGATTAAATCCCAGAATCTCCCATGATGGTTTCCTCCTCGAAACAACATCATATGAGACCTTTGGTCCAAGGTCTTACCTCAGGGACTGAAATTTTAGAAACATGTAATGTTTTCACTATGACAGGTATAAATTCTAATTGTGAATAGGATCTTAGTTTTAGTTATTCCCAGTGATCTAGCACTTGTGATCCTCTAATATGATATCTTGTAGTACTTCTATCTATTTCATTCCACGTTTTTTTTCTCTATCGATGGTTAGATATCTTGACTGGCCTGTCAAGTCCTTTTTAGTTAGTATCACTAAAACTAACAATTCCAATTTGAAATGTGTAGTACGCAATTCTAACTCCCTTTCATCTTACCACTCACCACTATTTATGGGGAGAATTGTCTCGATTAGTGTTAGGAGGGTTAGCTATAGAATAGCAAATACTATGTTGGTTTTTTGATTCATCTCATTAAAAATTTCAAGTGCATATAGTTGATATGATAAGTATTTTGGATGGATATCAATCGCGCTGGTATTTTGGATGGATGTCAACTGAGTTGCCACAATATACTTTTATTGAGTACAAAAAAAACTAGATGTGTGACTAGTTGAGTAGGACCGATGGACTTTCTATGGAATTCACTATCTCTATGATACTCTTTCCATATTTTATAACCCAATTTCTAAACATTTCTCAAACGGATGGAGACTATGTATTTCCAAACTAATTACTAGCTCCGACACAAACCTGTTTTAAGTTTTTGAGTCTCAGAACTTATTTCATTCATAGTTTTGAGTAGATGGTATTGATCAGTGTCCAAATGTACAATGTGTTACCTCTTGGCATGCATGTATTAGAGTATGTAGGTCACATTTGGGGTGGCCTTGTAGGAATTCTTTATTTCTATCAAATTTGGAAGACAAGGGATACAGTGTGATGTCAGAGTAAGCAATAGCGATAGCATAAGTAGGGGAAGATACAATTGAAATTGTAGAGGCTAAAAATGTAACACAAATTATAGAGGAATATGCAATAGTGTAGGTTGTAACACTAGGGAAAGGGATAGAGAAACCTAGGGAGGAAGAAATATAATATTATTAAGCATATCATGACAATTACTTCTTAAATAGGTTTCTTCAAGGTTTGTCCTCTCACACTGTCCTCCAAAACTCTCTTCGAAGTCTGCTCTAAGGATGTTGTGAAGACTATCACTTGGTTCCTCCAAATTTTGCACAAAAACCTAGTCTATAGTGATCGAAAATTTCCAGCCAAGTCTTCCTTGAACCATTCTTCAAGGTATCTTCAAGATTCCTTCAAAGGATAGAGTTAAATACTCCAAAATTGTCTTCACCCTTCAAGGTATGTTACTTCAAAAATGATGCAAAGGTGTACAATAGGCTTTCAATCTTGTGTTAATTCACCTAAAGGAGATCTTTATAAAATGCTTCAAAAGGTTCTTCAACCTTGCTTCAAATTCACTTTAAATGACCCTTCAAATGTTGCTCCAAAGGATGCCCAAAACCCTGCTGCCAAAAATATGAACGAGTCAGCTACTTCTTTAATTAAGGTGTGCTTCATATTGTAGATGAATATTATAGAAATGTTTTTACTTCTCAAAGTTCAAGGTCTGTACACTTGTTCCTAAAAAAAATATGATGGGAATGATCTCAAAACAAGCCCTAGAAGGACCAAATAATCCTTTACTAGTGCAACCAAAAAGTGGGGATCAATCAAGCCCATTTATGTTCCTTTGTCCTACAAGGAGACTTGTTTTGTCTCTCTATAAACTCAGATTAAAGCCTAGAATCTCCCATGGTGGTTTCCTCCTCTGAACAACCACGAATTGGACCTCTGGGTCAAGATATTACCTCAGGGATCAAAATTTCATAAAATTGTAATGTTTTCACTGTGAGAGGTTTGAATACTAATTGTGACGAGGATCCGTGTTTTAGTTCTTCCCATTGGTCAATTAATTTCTACAGGAATTATATCGAAATACCTCTTGAGATATGTGTTTAGGCCTATAGTAACTATTCTGATTTTTTTTTGAATGTTTTAGTTAATCAAAGATACGAATTTATGTTACTGCATAACAATCTGAATTGTTATAGTATGTCAGATGTATGAATTATGTTGTTGCACAGTGATCCAAATTTTCTGTAGTATGTCAGAGGTCCTAAATTCTATAAGATAGCCTTCACTTTTCCACATTTTTTTTTTTTGGGTGTGTTTTTCCTTCACTAAAATATTTTTCTTTGGTCCCCCAAATTCCACATTTTCCTTCTTGTCTCAAACCACCAAATTATTTTTCTAGTGACAATCTGAATTCTTCTATTTATACAAGTTCTTCACTTTATTGGAGGGTCACTTCTGTTGGGAAATGAAGCAGAAATGAGGCCTACATGGGTTGGCTGGTAGAATTAAATAATTTTAATAGTTATAATTTTAAAAATTAATATATTTGCAATGGTAATGAATTAGGAGGCATGGGGGTACTCGTTGGAAATCCATTGACCTCCTCTATAAGTTGATGTAGTAACCATTTTGTGATGTTGTTATAATTGTGAAGGAAAATATTTTTCATGTTTGCCATAGATTTTAATCACAACTCTTATAATTAAGGATTTAGGATAGGATTGGGTATTTTTGATAAAATTAAGAACAAGGATAATAGAGACATTGCTTCAAATAGACATTATAGTTTCAATGCAAGGGTTTCAAACAAGCCTTTATTAGGGCATCAAATTTAGGGTAAGATTCAGCAAGGGCTTCAACAATGTTAGGGAATCATGCATACTATTAGGGTTTACATCAATTTTAGGGAATTGTACAAGCTATGGAATCATCACATTTAGGGTTTCCTTCTCATGTCTTTGTTTTTAATTAATCATAGAGTTATGGTTTTATCATCTGTCTAGACATCATATAGTTAGGGTTTTATTGTTGTTCGTGTTCCATAATAGAAAATCTAATAAGATAGAATCTATATGATTATCCATCCCCCTTCGTATAACCTTCAAGGAATCTTCATTACTACCCCATTTGACATGGACCAACACTTGTCATGGGGATCATCCAGTGGATCCAAAGGGGAGGGTGAGGGGGGCGAATGCTTCGCATCATAATTATATCCTTCAATGATAAAATATAAATCTAATAAATGTTGAAACCTGGGAGTCATGGATCAAGCCTTACGTTGCAACCATAAAAACATATACAAATAGATCAATAGTAGAACCACAAAATATCTAGACATCTTATGTATTGCAAAAGGCCAATAGTAGCAAGACATTGCAAATAAGTAAAAATTGTTATAAAAGAGAAAAGGTTCAATAATTATGATATCTTCATCGGGAAGGAAAAAAATTCAAGCAAAAGGATATAGATTCAATTATTTTTACTTATGCAAACACAAATTGATTTTGAAAATATGTTAGGAAAGAGGGTTTCCGTATGATTTTTGAAGTTACAACTAATATTGAGTGTTTGGATTCAAGTTTATGTGTAGGAAATATATGTCACATATAGAAATAAGTTCAAGTTCAAACTACCGTATTGCATTACAATTGCAAGCATTGTCTCAGAGAAGCTTTGTTTTTCCATACCACACTTATCGAATCTGAAGTCGTGGTTCCTAGTGTTTCCAACAACCCTAATCTCATCTATATAGTTGTTTCTATTGCATTTTCTATAAAATATGGTATTCTTCTCTTTCCTATTTATTTATTTATTTTGAATTTTTGTTTCGAATAATTGTTTCGAAAACATGCATGCAAAAAGTATATTTTTCTCAGAGTGTTGGGGGAAGGAGTGAAGGATAATCTAGAATTATTATATCTATTCTATTTTATTTATTTATTCGTAATTGCACTTCGACAAGAAAGTTGCTTAATTTTAACGATAATAGACATGGTCAATTATATTTAATCT
>JAXQQM020069281.1:0-24148 GCA_034641835.2 Pinus albicaulis | reverse complement strand
ATGATTTAATACTATGGATTGTTATATTTATCATATAAAATGATTCATGTATTAAAACACATTTAAAATATTATTAAAGTTATATCATAACTTCTCAAAATAATATAGGGGATTTCTCCAAAATACAACTCATTTTTGTTACAATATGGTTTTTGAAGCACTGAATTTATTTATGCATTCAAAAATATATTTTAAATAGTGAAAGATCATATTTCCACTCGTATTATCATTAAAGTCATAGTCTTACTCTTCTAAGTTTTGGCTTTTTCTAGGCCTATTTTTTGGTGAATTTTATCAAAAATCCACTAGGGATTTGTTAGAATCACAAGTTTGAGTTTTGTCGTCTCTAGGTGCCACCAATGAAAGTTCTTCTTCTTATTCCTCTTCTTATCATTCTAATAGGCATCATGGACATACATCCAAGAAACCATTTTTTAAGCTAGATGTAAAGTTTGATTTTCCCACATATAATGAAGAATGTAATGCAAAGAAACTTAACAATTGGATTAGACAGATTGAGGTGTATTTCCATATTCAGAAGATCGAGGAGGATGAGGCAAAGATCTAGTTAGCATCCCTTAGGTTGAGTGGCACCGCTCTTATTTGGTGGGAGAGAAATTTACAAAAAGGCGGCAAAAACTTGGGTAATCTCCTTTCTTCTTGCTTCAATTTTTTTTTCATTAAAAGATCAATTTTACCCTTTGGTTTATCGACAAAAGGATTTAATGGAATGGCAATATATAATGCAGGGAAATGGTCAAAATGTACAAAGCTTGACAGAAGAGTTTAGAAAACAAGCATTGAATTTGGGCATTCCACTTGATTCACATGAAACTGTAAAAAAGTATATTGGTGCTTTACATAATTACATCAGACATTCTTTGTTATTATTTGAGCCTACTACTATTGATGAAGAAAGTGTGAAGGCCATTCACCTTGAAATCAGGGGCAAGAATGAGAAAGAAGATCAATAAAATAAATCATCTTTGAAACCTCATAATGGAAAGCTCAAAGGAAAAGGTAAGGTAAAGGACAAAAAGGCAGCTACAACTAAGAAGGAGGAAGGAGCGAAGCCATCTTGCACTCATTACAAGAAGGAAGGCCATGATGATGAACACGATTGGAAGTTGCATCTGGAGTTGAAACCAAAGAGATTTGGTGGGAATAGCAAGATGAAGATGGTAGCAACCTCACAACAGGACCTTGGATCTGATTCTGGTGATGAGACATTGGTCACAGCAGTGGGCACACAAGGTACTCTTTCTCTTCATGTTAGTGAAAATTTTGAATCACATGCAAGTACAAGTTCTTCGAGTGAGCCTCTTGTTAATGAACAAAAGAGAATTGAATTTTTCCACATTAGAGTCATAATGAAACATATTAAAGTGAAAACCTTGTTTGATCTGGGTTCACAGGAAAATTTGATTTCAAGATCCTTGGTTAAGAAATTGGGACTAGAAACCAAGCCTCTTCTGAAACATTACTTTCTTGGTTGGGTGTGCCATAAAGAAAAATTACATGTAACCAAATAGTGTAAGACTAGATTGGTGATTGCGTCTAAACTAGTAGATGAGGTTGATCTTGATGTCGTACCCTTAGATATCTGTGGTATTGTATTTTGGAGTCTATCTCTGTATGACAGGAAAGCAGATTTCTTTCGCCATGAAAACAAGTATCATCTCACGAAAGATGAGGTGGAATACATTGTTAGAGCTCATCACACCAAATTCAGTGCCATAATTGTAAGTGCAGATCATATGAAGAGGTTGGTGAATTCCAGCAAAGGGTGCATGCTCATGGCTGTGAGAGAAAAATATGTGGAAACATCTAATGCTTTCAAAGGTTGTGATCTCACTAATAAAAACTAATTGTGTGAAACTGTTTCTAACTATGATGGGCTTTTTTAGGAACCAAGTGGGTTTCCTCCAAAGAGGGAGATCTAACATGAGATTCACTTGTAGCAGGATGTTCCTTTACCCAACATTGGTATGTACAGGTTGTGAGCTATCGAGACACTAGCATATTTGGCCCAATTTCCGATGACCAAAATGTTGTTATTGCGACACATAGACGTCCCAAGAGTGACACTTTTAGGTTGGGAAAAACATCGTTTCATGTCCCGTCACAATTACAACACTTCTAATAATTGTCGGTAGAGCGATAATAGACACGACACGTGTCTTCATTTAGTCAATCTTACAATCACTTTGTTTATTTTCACTATTCTGACATCATGTGGAGATGTCGGTATTACGACACTGATGCCTTCCCAGAATGTGTCGCAATACTGACGGTCTGTTGTCGCACATGTCATCGCACGTCTGGCTCTATTAGTTTTCCAGTGACTGAAACAATCATTGGAAGTGCCAAGATAGTCGTCCTTATTTCGACAACTGGCATAACATTGTTACGATGATTGGGCCATATCAGCGACAAAAACAACTATCGATAGTGCCACCTTATCCATCGCTAGTCCAACACTAGTCTTAGCCATGTTTGGGTCATACCATCGGAATTGTGATGCTCCTCCTCCAAATTTGTTTTGGGGGTAGAAGTAACCCTAAGGTGATCATCCACTTTAAGAAGGAACTCACATTTGGCTTATGGCATGATAGCAGTAGTTGATAAAGGAGAAAGGAAGATGTAAGACCTCCCAAGCAAGCTAGGATGAAAGACAATTGTCTCAGTTGTCTTGCATCCTAGCCTAGCTTGCTTGGGAGGTCCTCGATCTTCATTTCTCATTTATCAACTATTGGCATCATGCCAGAAGAAAAAGTTGAGTTCCTTCTTAAAGTGGATGATCATCTCAAGCTTACTTTTTCCCCTATAGAGGTATCTCTGGTAAGAATTTAGTTATGGACCTACATTGAGCTGACTATATTAGCCTTAACCAAAACTAGAAATATAGTAAAAAATATACAAATAATGTTGGCTGAGGCCAAATGTGAAGATTACATCAAAAATTTCAACTATAATGAATATGAAGATAACACAACTCTAAAGAAAATAAATGGCCTATTACAAAAAAATTGGCCTCGAAACAAGATTTATCACAAATCATGAGAAGCAAGTCATTGAAAGGCAGTAAATGGGACTTAAAATATCACCTATCAAAGAGCGAGATTAGCTGAAAATGGGTTGCTTAATATTACAAATGTGTTCCTGATCTACAATAAAGAAACTAAATATTCTTCAACTTCATCCAGATCATTCTGCCCATTTCAATAGAGAAGCTCACCATCCTCCTTTGCAAGGTTCATTTTAAAAAAAGACTTGTTCCTATCCACCATTATCAAGAAGAAATAGTTGAAAATGCAGTTGAAATTAGCTCTATTGACAAAAGGAATAATACTTCTGGGTCACTTAGTCTTATAAACACAATATGATTTGCACTATTAACAAAATATTCCTCAACTTCATATAGATCATATTGCCTATACCTACACAATAGCTCATTATCCACCTCTACAATATTCCTCTGCGAAAATTTATAAGGAAAAAATTCTTCCTGTACACTACCAATACAAAGATAATCAAATATTTTAGGTGAAAGAGGCCTTCTCTCCTCATCCAAAACGATCAAATTCCCACTCCCCACAAATTGCTTCAATCCGTTTCACAAATACATGTAGAGGGACTGCCCTAACAACCTAGAAAACATCTGAATATCCAAACCCCTGGAAAACCCCTGGAAAGCCTCAGTGACAACATAACTATGTCCTATTCCACATCCCTTCTATTCCAGGCCACACCCACATCTCCTTTCTGCAATTTCCCAAAAGCCTCCAATTCTTCCACAAATGTCACATACTCCAAAATCCTACGAGGTCTAGAAAACCTCAAGTCTCCCACATAGCTAGTAGCTCCTAAACCAAAACCTGTAATCCCTTATCAAGAAGAATGTTGATAGAAGTATATGCTACTTTAGATTGTTGGACATGAACGAACAGAATGGAGGATGGTGGTGAATCTACATTGAAAGTGGTTTTAGTGGCACTTGTGACATAAACAATACCAAATCTAGAATGAAGAATGTCAAATTGGAATGCATCTTTTTAACGTCAAGCAATCTTTTTAACTTCGAGAAATTTTATCAGTTGTGAAATTGTATCATAAATACATGGTAGTACAACCAAAATGGATCAACAAAATACAAGGGTTATTCAATGAAGAATAGAGAAAAATAAGTAGAATAAACACATGCACAAACGTGCACCAACTCCTTCAAATTTTTTGTTCAGAAACTTGCATATGCTGCAGTAGTTGTGTGCCAATTTTTCCTAGATATTCAAGCCCATAAATTGATCCATATACATGGCCATCATGGTTAGAATATACACCCCAAATGGTTGGGTCACCTATGGAATCAAACTAGTGGCACCCCTCATGGGCAGGACTCGATCCCTGAGTGCCTTTAGGAACTCTAATGACAAACTCCTTGCCTTGACATACAACACCACAACTACTAACAAGGGAATGACCATGGAACCATCATTGATCAAATATGATGTGGTTGACATGGCCGTAGAGTTCAAGAATAACCAAATTACTATCCTCACAACTTGGACGTTGAATATCGATCATACCACTATGAATGATGGGTGGATTAGTGGTGTGGAAGTCTCAGGGTTGGTTCCTGGTGTACATTCCTTGGATGTGGCCAATTTGGAATGCAATGGAATGATAGATCTCAAGTATAGAATGAATACTACATCTAATAGTAGTCCACATCAAACTTTCAAAAATATATATGGGGCACTAAATGTGGTTTGTTATGGAATACTGATCACAATTGGGATATTAACAGTGAGGTATTCATGCTCATATAAATTTTCACATCCTTCCTAGTTTTACATCAATGAAATCTATCAGATTTCGGTCTATGTTCTCGGTGTGGCTAGTTGGGCCACTGGTCTTAAAATGGGATGATACTCTAAGGGAACCTAGCACTAGATGTTAGTAGCTTTAGGGCTTCCTATGCATCCACAATTCATTTTGATGCACACCCTGTTGGAATTTCCCCATTTGTTGTATAAAAATAAAAGAGAGGTCGAGTCTGTGGCAATTATGAAATAGATGTACTCGCCCAATCATATTCAATCCCTAAAGGAATCCATAATGATGGAAATTCAACAATTGGGAACCACACACAGAGTTCGGTATTGGGAGTTTTGGTCTACCAAAGAAATATGATATGCCCTATTTTTAACTATGGGCCTTCAGATGTTTCATCAATGTATGGGAATCAACACCATCATGTATTACAATTCAACTATTGTGCAGTTGGCTAGATTCACTTCCAACAAGACCTACCTCCTGCTTTCTCTCATCACATTCGGCCTCAATAACTCCAATTCCATTGAGGGAATTTATCTGATAAACAAAATGAAAAGGAAAATAATTGTGATATTCAGTCTTTTTGTATGTGTTTTATCCCTAGGAATGTTAGTCGGTGTTTTCTATCAGACCACACACCACTCGCCTTTGGTGAGTAGGACCACAACGCAAAATTACTCCAACTATACTAGCGAAGAATATGCAAAATACCTAGGGATTTGGGACTGTACGAGATTCATGAAGGCCAATATGGAATGTGGATTTTGTGCTTCCCAAGGAAATCAACTTCTTCCTTCAGCATGTTTGGTTGCAAACTCCACCACCAAATAAATCTGAAGAAAATTTGACCATTGTTCAAGGTTCACTCAAGGATTCCCAAGTTACGTGGGGTTCTTGGCCATTGTTGGGATGGCTCTTTATGATATATTATTCTACCATGGAATGGGTACGTTCCCATGGGTGGTAAATTATGATTTATATCCTCTCAAGTTTAGGGAATGTGTCGATTAATTACTACAACTACATGTTGGCTATCCAACTTGAATGTTTAATTATTTTACTATTTAGCTGCATGGTGGTGGCTGGTATCTTCTTCACCCTGGTATTCATGCTTGAAACCAAGGGCATTTCATTTGAACAAATGGAGGCTCAGCAATTGCAGTTATATTTTTGGATATTTGTGCATTGGCACTAAACTTATTAATTTTTGTTATAATTTGTAGAACTCGATCAGTCACTAATAGAGTGGATGGTTTTCTAAAATATTGGATATTTATTTCTCTTTCAACAATAGATTTCCCTGAGTTGAAAATCACAGGCTTCAACATCATTGAATATATTATTTCTCCTTGTCCTTTTCTGTACCACCACAAAAGTGGAAGACTTAATAAATATATCAAGGAAAAGGCAGTATAAAATGTATAACAAACAAAGCCCAATCAAGAAAATAATTCCAAATGAAAGAGGACCAACCTTGGCATAATATTCTGAATTATTACCTGGGAATAACTTGAACTTAAAAGAATAGATGCTAATCTGCACATCTCTAGTTGTGCTACAGATGTGCAGCCTTTGGACCAGATCATGCTCACAAAAAGAACAAGCCAAAAATTACATTTTATGCTAGAAACTTGATTGGTCCCATTGACTATTCAATGCATTTACTTGAATGTTGAATGCTTAATGGATATCCCCCATATGAATTCAACATAACAAACCTTCATCTAGACAGATCTTTAATAAAATCCTCCAACCCACACTTAACCCAACATATCACTCATTTAGACAACAAGCTTTGCATTTTTCCATTAATAGTAGTTCAATTAGGATTTAACACTTATCCAATTTCTCATCATGCATGAGTTCACAGAAATTCATTGCTAGAGATACTTACAAACACAACCCTATATGAATATTTCATAATGCATAAATCCATAGCCTTTTTTTTCATGCTATGAATTATGCATCAATTTCTCATCATGCATGGGTTCACAGAAATTCATTGCTAGAGATATTTATGAACACAACCCTATCTGAATATTTCATAATGCATAAATCCATTGCCTTGTTATTCATACTATGAATAATGCATCTCATTTCTGCCAAAGAGAGAGAAAAAAAAAAAAAAAAACCAACAGAAATGTTTAGAATGCATCCATGATGAAATAACTGGAAATTAGCATAAGAGGTCAATACCTTGACTGGCATGCACACATTGCAATATTTATCAGAAGTAATGGGCATAAAATGCATGAAATAGTGGAGCTACAAATTATGTTTTATTCAACTCAAAAGACATCCAAGAATAGATATTGTGTACTTGTGCAACAATTTAAGGTGTTAAATCTTAAAACTATCTAGTATGTTTTTGAATTTTATCATTAAATAAATACAAAATAAATATTATCTGAATTTAATAAAATGCTAAAGTAGAGTTAAACAATGTAGATCCGATGAATATGCAGAGATTTTTTTTTTGGGGGGGGGGGGGGGGGGTTTGATTGAAATATGGTTCCAACATAAAAATAGTATACAAATATCTTAAGTCAATGGAAGACCTCAAAAATACCACCAGATGATTGTTTTTGGGGCTATTCCAAAAATATACCAGAGCCAATTCTACACACATTCAAAACAAAAATGTAAGTCTTCCAACACAATTCAACCCAATAGGATCATAAAGTTATATAAACAAATGATCTTTCTAATGTTCTATTGGAAAAGGCCAAGATGCATTCTTATGATAATGTTAGAACATATGTTGACAATTTCAAAACATACCTGAATAAGCTCCTCTTCATTTCAAGAAAAAATTATTGGACTCGTCTAAACTTAGAGATGCTAGAATAATCAATTGAAGGCTCAGGCCACTGAAAGACATTCTCCAAGATCGATTTTCATTTTAGAATTTCTGATTGAGAAGTAGCATGGAAAGTGATTATCTACCTACAGAAAAGTAAGAGGCTTGTTGAAGTCATTGTTATAGGTCAATTTGGGCACCATTCCCAATGATCTGGTTAACTAGGCATCATATCCAGGACCGATGATCAAGGGTCTATCATTCCCTATCATCTTAGTTGCTATATGCCCTAAGACAGGAAACAACATGAATCAAACAAGACTTTCATCAAGCAAGGATTTTCCATGGTTTGAAGCTTATTATTAAACATGTGGGAACTCACCAACACAGGCTCTAAGGGGCCTAAGTGCATTGCATATGTAGGTAGCCCCATTCAAGGCTGCTCTCCAAATCACTTCCTGACATTCAAAGGTGCGTTGATCACATTGGGAGTGAAATTCTCATTGTTCCAGAATCTCCACTTGGCCAGTGTCTCCTAGAAGGGTTCACATGTGTCAATCTTCGGATCCAAGTGTCCATTTGACATCTACATGAATGGAAACATGTCTTGCCTATTTTTGGAATATTATTGATTACAAAACAACCTACAGTTCATCTATAAATTGAACACAGATCTAAGTGTTTGGGAGGAAGAATTTGAGTAGGGAAATGCTGGAGAATTTTCAATAGAGAGTTTGATTTGTGGAGCTGATGCTAGAGAGATTTATGTTGTGATTAGACTTAGGAACTTTTCTAGAAGGTTACTTCAAATCAGTCAGTAGGTTGTAACCTCTCCTTCGATCATCAATAAAGAGTACTTCTTGTTTTTCCCTACATGCATCTATGTTTACTTTGATTTTCCATATTGCAGATCTTGATTTGGTGAATGGTTTATTAGCCCACATTTGATTTAGCTGCTTCAGCTTGGAATGATATCTACATTGTTACATCTTTTCTTCGATTGTTCTTTCTGCAAGCATTAGGCCATTTCATGCTTGAAATTGAAGCTGTAGTGGAAGCGATAGAAAGGAGCCATTTGGAAGCGACTGAAACAAGTAAGCATCCAATCCTCTCTATGTATTTGCTTAAGTTAGACGATGGTAGTCTTTCTCGCTGTTCTAGGCTGTGGCTGCCTGAGAGGCATAATTTATCCATAGATTACAATTATAGCCCAACAAACTGGCGACACTGCTGGGGAGAACTTCTCTTGTTTCTAGGTGTTTTAGTCTCTGATTTGCTTTCTAAATCCACCCAGTAGCTATTTCACATAAAGATTAGAATTTTTCAGAGCTTAATTTACAAAGTTAGTGAGCCAAAAAATAGCTTTTTCTTTTTTTACTACGCCCAATGCACCCTTAGTCAGGGCACGATTAGCTGCGAGCATGCTTATCTCATATGGCTTGTGTTGCGGTGTGTCTACATATGTGAGTGTGTAAACTCTGAAAGGGACCAAATCCCCTTGAATCTGACTTTGTAATTTGCTTCAGTTTTGTTTGCTAATTTGTTATGAAAAATTTGATGCTCAATTGACCAGTAACTCTATATATTTCTTCTCCTTTGACTGAAAATTTGATCAATCTTGTTTTAAAAAGTTTTTCATTATCATTGACAAGTTGATTTCAAAGTACTTTTTATGGTGGCATTAAGAATCGTTTGCTTACGAAATAGGAAATTGTCGTAAAATCTTCATTTCCTTGATAGGAGAAATTGTTGTTGAAGTCCTCATTTTTCCTTCAAAAGAGAAATTGTTGTTTGTATTCTTCGTTTCTCGAAAGTAAAAAGCATTTCGATTATTGATCTAGTGCACCTAGTTTCTTTTCTGCATTCATAACATTAAGGAAACTGAAAAGAAAAACTTGCATTTGCATGTAGGATTGTGTGTTTTTTTGCAAAAGGAACATTAGGAAATCTACATTTAGTTTGTGATTCATTGATTTTTTTGTGTTAATTGATTTGTTTGCTCACAAATTATTTGCTCTCTTTCCAAAAAACTAGCGTTCTCTTACCTTAGTAGCTAGGTTCTTCATTGAAAAAGCTGAAAGTGAAAGTTTGTTTATCATTTTTAGCTGCATTTTAGGAATTTATATACATCATCATGGTGAACCTGAAAGGAAAACTGTTAAGCAAGATCAACATAAAATAAATCTCAATTTACTTAACAATGCTTTGGAACATTAACAATAACATTTAGAAGGTCTAGGCTGGAGACGTGTTCTGGCATCGTAAAACATAGCAGCTGTCGTTAACTTGTCTATGATACATTCCGAGTGTGATACCTCACTCCACATACATAAGTATATCATAGCTCTTCCACGTACTTTCGGGTATATCGGGTGGTGTTATAGTACGATAAGTATAAAGGGGTGCTCTCACTGTGCAGTTTCGCATCAGACAAAGCTAATACAAAATTGGGCCTCCACGTAACTTTGGGTACATTTTGGAGGACAAATTTTAGGTGCTATCCATCCATAGTGAACCGAGTCAGCCACCCTAAAATTGTGATACACTGAACACAACATTCTGGGAGATTACTTGCCCGTACTTCTTGGTTCGCCAGGAGGTATTCTGCAGTTCACAGTTTCTTAGTAAACCCTTTTGCCTAGCATTACCCTCTTTTTGTTTATTTGTTTTTGGATAAAATAAATTAGTAATCATGGAAGAACACAATCCTACCCCTCGTCATTCGCGTATATTAGCTTTGAAGCCACCTTTACCACCGGAAGTTATTTCCGGTAGGCGAGGGAAATCACAATCTGCCGAATCGAGTACAATTTGTACCTTTGACAAAACATCATCATTTAAACCAGAGTTAGCTCAAATTGTTTCCACACATCCCGGTTCGTTTACTGTTGTCGAAACAGAGTCTTCACAGCTACCTGTGGTCACAAACCATTCAATCGCTGAGACCATACCTCCTGGACCCGAAGTTGTTCAATCAAAAATCGATCCTGTACAACAAATCTGAATCCTGAACAACCAGAAGTTGTTCCTCCCTTGGTCACTCCACAAATATCTGTAGCCACTGAAACTCCTATATCACATAGTAAACCGTCTGAAATATATTTTGGGCCTGACGGTGAAGTTCTTTCTTCTGGTTTAATCGCGATTGAATAAATCCCACAACCTGATACACCTTTAAGTCAAACCCACTTTGGGGGAGACCTTTACCTGTACCATTCCTTTCCTCAATCGTTTCCGTCTGCTTTTGTTGATCCCATTGCCATTCAATCTCCCGTTGATTTCAGAGAGTATACATTTGGTCATAAAACCATGCCTGAACCAACATCTTCAGTCGGGTCTTTTTTTCCAATTACGTTAGCTCCTACGCTCGCTACTCCGTCGATGTTCACAACGTCACTAGAGTCATATTTGCACGGTGGCCTTTCGGTCCCAACAGGCTAAAAATCATTGTCTAGCACTTTCTCTGGTCAATATTCAAGACCATGGTCATTACCAATGTCATCATCTGGTGTTTTAACTAGTAGTCCTATAGTTAGTATTGAACGACTTGAATCATTACATCCATCATCAGGTCAATATCAAGTTGGTCCTTATGGGTCAATTCCTTTAAGTACCATATCAACTGGACTCCCAGCATTTGGAGAACAATATTTTTCGTCTTATTATCCTCCTTATGCTGGGGGGCAACCTATGGTCACCCAATATGACAGTACTCAATCACATTTTGGTCAAACTAATGTTGACATGAATGTTTGTCAATGGCAGCCCACTCTGCCTATCCAACCACAAATGGTTGTCCAATCATATCAACCAATCCAACCTGTTACACCCACTTCAATACCACTTGTTAATACATCTATACCCCTGTTACAGAATCAAAATCTTGTACATCAACCTTATCAGGTGAGTTCTTCAACTCAATATCAAAATCCTTTGGTTAATTTACAAGAACCTGTATCAGGGATCATTTATTCACAAGTTGGTCCACCATTTTATGGGACGTCACAAATGCAATCTAGTTATACATATGAACCAAATCCAACTTATACTAATTTGGGTTATAACCTTGGTGGACAGACCCCTTGGCAGCTACAGGCACAAATTCCTCAAACTTCATATCAATAGGTACCATATCCAGGTTTTGGTCAACAGAACTCTCAAGTGCTTGCTATGCAAAACAACCCCTATCTAGGTTACCAACATCAAATCCCATATGCTGGTGCTCAAAGACCCGTTGCCCAAGAAATTCCATCTTATCCTGGATATGCTCAACCTGACCTTAAGAGACAATTTCCTTTTGTTGCAACCTTGGAATTACCAGATTTAAACTGGTTAACCAATGATCCTATCAATTATGCTCCTTGGTGGCCGGTGATACCACATAAATTACCCTCTGACATTCCTAAATTCAATGGAAACCCTGGAGAAAACCCATCAACTCATGTTATGAATTATCATTTATGGTGTTCATCAAATTCCCTAAATGATGATTATGTTCGATTACGTCTTTTTTAGCAAACACTCACAGGTCCGACAGTTAAATGGTACATTGAATTACCTATAGATTCTTTCAAAAATTTCACTGCCTTAGCTACTGTCTTTTTGACCCATTTCTAGTTACTTATTAGATATGAAACTGGAACAGAACTCTTGACCAACTTCAAACAGAGTAATGCTACTCACATTTCAGATCATATTCATGAGTGGCATCACCGTCGACGAATGGTTAAGACATTTGTTCCCGATCATCTCCTTTCTGAATGGTTCATCGAATCCCTGTTACCATCTATAACAGAGGATGTGGCTAAAGGTGGCGTCATCACAGAAGAGAAAGTTATCACTCCTGCCCAATATTTAGACTTGATTTATACTCAGTCTGGCACACTCTATGAGAAAATCCCAAATGCTTCGCGATCTAATTTCAATGTTCCTCTTCAAATAAAGGACTCTCATGCCGGAGAAATCTTGATAGGCACTGTAAATACACACAACATTATTGCATCTGATCCTGCACCTACTTCCGAAATCAATATCGTCTCATTTGACAAAGGCAAAAGTGATAAGCAACCAGGAAGTAAGAAAAAGGAGAAATCAAATAAAAATAAAATGTCTAACCCGTAGGAATGATCATCTGACCAACCGTCAGGACCACGGAAATCTTGTTATCCATGCATAATCTATAATGAGGAACATTTTTTTAGATATTGTCCTCACCGTGCTGAAGTCTCAAAAATAATCAAGACTTCTAATGCATCAACTGTGTTGACAGACCCATTTCCAAATACAGACACAAATTTGGTTGCTACGGATTCAGCTCCTAGTTCCCAAGTGTTGATGTTATCCACTACAAAACCTTCACAAGATATTTTGGTGTCGACGCGGAATAAATACTATGGTATTCTGGCCACTGATCAACCTACTACCTCGACAACGAATCCATCTAATGGATCAGTACCACCTACTGTTATTCCTGAATTGACAATTAAGCCACCGAAGGGAGTAATTCATAAATCGACATATAATCCTTGAGCAAGAGCTACAAAAAATTATAATATAGTTGAATATTTGGCTCAATCCCCTTCAGCTATGTTTTCTATTGAGGTATTACAAAATTTTCCCTCCCAGAAGCAGGCTTTATTGTAGGCCATTGGTGGAATTGATCCCACTAATTCTAGTCTTGTCGTCTTTAATCAGCTATGTGCCGCAGTTACCAGCAGAATTGGCATTCTCCATCCAAGTGAATGTTCTCAATCACCTTGTTCATCACACTACTATTGATGAGGGAGCATCTACGTGCATTATGTCTCTAAACTGTTGGAAGTCACTTGGCTCGCCGCAATTATCGCAATCATCAACAACGTTGAAGGCTTTTGATGGAAGAACATATAAACCTTGTGGTATTATTAATAACCTGCAAGTTGAATTAGGGGGAAAAACAGTAAGTATTGATGTTGAGGTTGTTGACGGACCCCTTGACTATAATATTTTACTCGGAAGACCATGGGTATATGCAATGACTGCAATTGTTTCTACATATTTTAGAATGGTTGCCTTTCCTCATAAAGGTACTATTACAGTCATTAATCAGTTATCCTTTTTTGCCTCTGCTTCGCAGGTAACTGGAAGCGTTCCGTATGCTCACTTACCCCAACTAGAAATCCAGAACATTGGTGTAGGACTTTTAAAGGATTCCACTCTTATGGGAACATTTACATTACCGCCGCCCGCGATGTCAGCAGAAATTGCATGTATAGAGACCTCCTACATGATCTCTTCCACTCCATCTGGCTTAAGGGAGAGTACGGGTGATTCTGATATTTCTACGTTGGATGATGTTTTACTGCTCAGCCCTATTGAGCTACAATAGCAATCAATCTATTTGGCTTGGGTGGAAAATCCAAAATTGGCGTCGCCCAGTGTTTGGGTTGATCGTTCATTAGATTTTGGTACTCCATCTGATCCGTTTTCCTCAAATTTTTTGACAGATGAAAATATTTTGGAAGCTATGATGGCAGAAGGATAACCATGGTAAGATTATCATCATCGTTCCCATCTTCCAGATTATGAAGAAAATAATCTTAGTGAACTATATCACCCATCCATTCAAAATTTATTTTCGAATCCTTTTCTGATTAATGAAATTGAATCTGAGCGAAATTTATCAAATATTGAAGAAACAATTTCTATCGATATTTCTACTAAACCTGGTGTTGTAGAAAATATTCATGTCTGTGTATCTTGTTCTCCATCAAAACTTGATTCATATCGCTCTCTTTTTCGTGAATTTTTTGACGTATTCGCTTGGTCTTACGAGGAAATGCCAGGCATAGATACTAGTATAGTTGAACACACTATTAATATGTATCCTGATGTCAAACTGGTGCGTCAACGGCTTCATCCTGTTCATCCAAAGAAAGCCTCTTCCATCAAAACAGAAGTTGAAAAACTTTTGCGTGCTGGTTTCATTTACCCTATTCCGCTAACTGAGTGGGTTTCCAATATCGTTCCTGTTATGAAAAAACAAGGAACCATTAGAGTGTGTGTCGATTATCGGGATGTTAATCAGGCTTGTCCAAAAGACAACTATTCTACACCCTTTATCAACCAGATTATTGACGATTGTGTTGGATGTGAAATATTTTCTTTCATGGATGGATTTTCCGGCTACAATCAAATCAATATCCTCCCATATGACCAACATAAGACAGCATTCATCTATCCACAGGGCATATTGTCGGAAACTCTCATTTGGTTTAAGAAACGTTAGAACGCTTTCGAGCAATAGATTATGCTCAATGAAATCAAGCACATTTTTCAACCATATCTAGATGATTTACGGTAGCATTCCAAAGCAGTTGATCTATATGCGTTTTGAAGGTGTTTTAACACAGTATTCGACACTACAGAGATACGCCTCAAATCATTACAAATGTATGTTTTGTGTTGGTTCCTGATCGATACGCGGCTCATATTCGTAGTCTCAAAAAGAATGAATTCAAATAGACCCACTGAAGGTACAGGCCATTCTTGATTTTCCTGCACCATCAAACTTACTTCAGATACATAAACTTCAATGAAAGGCTAACTTCCTGATAAGGTTCATTCCAAACTACGCCGAAATGGCTAAAGGATTTACTCGATTATTGAAAAAGGGGGTTCCCTTCCATTGGGACCAAGTTTCGCAAGCTTATTTTGATGTTGTCAAGGACCATCTTGTTTGAGCGTCATTAATGTATCCTCCAAATTATTAGATGATTATTTCCTATATATCGTCGTGGCTGAAACGACCATCGCTATGGTTTTGGTCCAAGTAGAAGATGGAATTGAACTTCCGATCTATTATTTGAGTCGTAATCTCAATGATACGGAAGTTAAGTACTCGTACATGGAAAAGCTTTCCTTGGCAGCCGTTCAAGCTGTCCAAATATTTCGCCATTATATCCTGCTCCGAAAAACAACAATAGTTTTGGATTGCAACCCCATGACTTAAATTTTATCACGTCAATTGCTGGGGGGAAAATATTCAAAATGGATCATCATTTTTCAGGAATTTGATTTGGAATTCATCAAATCCAAGTCAAAGAATTCTTTAGTTTTGGCTGAGCTTCTTTGTGACCTTCCCTGTGATAGTACTGCAGCTACATCAAAACCATATATTCCAGATGAGTCTCTATTTCTGATTGGATCATCTGATCCCTGGTATGGAGATTTCATCATTTATCTCCAAACCAAAAATTTTCATCCTAATACCTCTCGCTCTGATCAGCGACGTATTCGATACCAAGCCAAATATTATCTGATCGTCGGCAATACACTTTATCATCGTGGTGTCGATACCATTTTAAGGAGGTGCCTCACTCATGAGGAGGCCAAAAAAGTGTTAAATGATAGCCATGTTGGGGCTTGTGGTGGACATTTATCTAGTTATGCTACCGCGCAGAAGATACTCCGCGCCAGTTACTTTTGGCCTACTATTTTTTGAGATTGTATCCTCGTAGTCATAAGTTGTCATGCATGCCAGATTTATGATCGTAAAATCCGCAAACCGCCAGTGCCAGTGCATCCTGTTGTCTCTGCTGGACCATTTATGAAATGGGGTCTTGATTTCATGACCTGTAGCCCTCCTTCGTCTGGGGGGAAAGGTTATATTATTTTCGCAGTCGAATATTTTACCAAATGGGTCGAAGCGATGCCTACATTTAATAACACAAGACAAAAAACTGCATTGTTTTTCTTCAATCATGTCATTGCACTGTTTTGGGTCCCATAGGCTATAGTTACGAATCATCGGAAGCATTTTCACAACCATATGATGTCTTAATTGATAGCCAAGTTAGGATTGTCGCATGATAGTTCTACTCCTTACTATCCACAACCAAATAAACAAGTTGAGGCTATTAACAAAATTCTTAAACGAATGCTTCAACGAATGATAGGAGTTCGTAAAAGGAACTAGCACTTGATCCTATACTCCTCCTTGTGGGCGTATCGAACCTCGGTGAGAAACGCGACCGGATTTACTCCTTTTCAATTGGTGTATGGTCTAGAAGCTATCTTACCAATCCAATGCGAAATATCATCGTTAAAACTCGCGATAGACTTCTTACCTAACACCTCAGAAGAAGAAGCACGTCTCCTTAACCTCATCCATCTAGATGAAACGCATCGTGAAGCCCAATTAGCCAATGAAGCGCATAAGAGATGTATAAAGGTGCAATACAACAAAAATGTCTAGCCTCGCATCTACTCAGAGGGCGACTTGGTCCTTCTTTACGACCAGAAAGCTGATGTAATTGGTACAGGGGAATTCGAGCCATTATAGCATGACCGCTATATTGTCAAAAGAGTTCTTGCTAAGGGTGCCTACGAGTTAGTTGATTACGATGGAATTGCATTGGCATAGCCTAGAAATGGGTTGTATTTGAAATGTTACTATGCTTAATCATGAGCGTAGTAATTTTTTGTATTATATTGTTTATATGTTATTGATTTGCATTCACTATCTTAGTTTGTATTTTAGAGTTTTCTTGACATTAGTAATCCGCTTTACATTTCATTGCAGATAACTGAATCTTCAGAACCATTTTTTGGATATGCTGATGGTTCTAGTCATAGTACGTAGAATCTATCCTCTGCAGCGTGGGCCATTTTTGCTCCGAACGGCGAGTTAGTGAGTTTTCAAGGGATTTGTATCGGTAGATTGATGAATAATATCGTTGAGTATAGCGCGTTGATTGAAATTCTCTTTGATGCCATTTCATTTGGTATTAACCACATAATCATAAGGTTAGACTCGCAACTTGTGGTACTACAACTTACTAGTATTTATATTGTTAGAAATCCAATACTCCTTAGATTGTTTCTTAGAGTTCGACTTTTGGAAAGACATTTTGATTTCATTCAATATCAACACATTTCTAGAAATCAGAACACTTTAACTTATTCATTAGCTAATCAAGTTTTAGACAGACATTTGCGACATAGGTAAAGAAAACATTCACATCATTGAATAGGATTACACATTAAACATAGGAAAAACTCTGAAAACATATAGATAGATAGTTATAGGTTTTTTACAAAATTTGTGCCCAAGACATGTTGGTCATCTGACCTCAAAATGTATGCAAAAAGTCATAAGTAAACTAGTGGTGTTCATGATAGCACGCTATAGATCTAGAAATCCTACGGAGAAACCACATCCAATGGTTAGGAACCCCAATTGTGTGTCGCTGCAGTCACATGGGAAGCTCTTCGATCCAGAAATCCGGAATCCTAAAGGTCAATCCCTCTATGTGTTGCTGAAGCTCAGCAAGAGTCTCAGCCATATCAAGGTCTTGAAGGACTGATCTCCCGAAAACCCTCTCTGCTAGTGCATCCACTTTGCGCTTTGGTTCCTCTACTGGTTGAACGCGACCGATATCTGCATTACATTAAAACATTTAGTTTAGTCTTGGAAATAAATCAAAACACAAAAAAAATTGTATAAACCTTATAAAAATCAAAAAACATGGTCAAATCAATCTTACCTATTTCACCCCACTCAGCGCCTTCTGGTAAAAATAGATCTAGATCTCCTCAGAAGTCGATGCCTGCATAAGCATACTCATCGATGGCGACGATCTATTTCTTGAACCAGGCGAAGAATGCAGTCGAGAACACAACAGTCGATTGGCCCGAATGCTGACCCATGAGTTATACCCATCTCTGCATTCGAGGATTATTAGTTCCCTAAATTGCATTCTTTTTTACCATTCTTCCCTTTCCAAATCATAATCATTACCCTGTTTTACCTATCTTATGCACCCTCATCCTGCACTAGTGCGAGAACGATGAAACATTTTGCATAAACTTCATATTTTACATTTTTTAAACTTATCTTAGCATTTATTAACTATATATTACGTGATTTATTACTTAGAATTACTTTCGTAACTTATCGCTACCTCTTGTGCTATTTAATAGATGATCACTTATCTTGATTGCTAATTTTTAGTGCAGAACAGATCCTACACCAGTACCAGCACCGTGAATCTTGGCAGCGAATCCGGATCACTTGGGTTGACTGCTTGTTTTGGATACGATCAATGAGGATATATCTGAAGGCAGCCGAGTCCCAGCTATGAAAATAGGCAAATCGAGAGTAGTTGAGATCGGACTTAAGAGAGACGGACAACTGGAGATAGCCGTGGCCTATTTTGTAAAAGCAATTTAATTTTGAAGGCCGAAAGCTTATTCTGCAATCGGTTATGTAATTTTTTGCAACGATTTCTGTAATTGACTATGTAATGGTAAAAAATCCTTTTGGCCTGCGGTCAAAAGGATATATATAAGCAGAAATGTAAATAGGACAAACAGTTCAATGTTTTTGAGAATCAAATAGAACTAGGAGGAAGTAATAGGATTGTTTTGTGTTACCGCCCAAATCTAGGCTGGATATGTAATCATGTATGTAATTGCTTTAAGAGACTAATACGAAGAGCTCCGCCTCATGTTTTGTACATTTTATCTTTGGCTTAAATATTTGATGAATTAATTCTGAGTAGCATTTTCGTTTGAAAGGGAAACGCGCTGGTTGGCCAAGGGCCCAGCCAAACCAGCACGTTCTCCCTTGTTGTTGTTCTTGCAATTTATGTTTAAACCATTGAGTGTGATTTAATTTGAAGTATTTGAATTTCTCTTTGAGTGGGAAGAAGATCTGCTACGTGAAGTAGTTAAGTTGCTTTTTGCACGGTTGATTTCTTTCCCTTGCCTGGTTCGAGCAGAAGGAGTTACCTGCACCAGTGCACGTTGGTGTGCTATTTATTTTCTGCATGATCTAGTTTATTTCCTTTTCCTGGTTCATTCTTGCACCAGTGCACGTTGGTGTGTTATTTATTTCCTGCACATTGGTTTGGTTTCTCCATGGTGCAAGAGGAGAACTGATCTTGCATCAACGTTAGATAATATAATGCAACAAGCCTTTCTAGCTTACTTCTAACATCTTTCTTGCTTTCAGTCATATCCTAATTAAAACGACTATTTTCTTATTCTCTACAGATATTCATCTTTCCTGTTTTATCACACTGCAATAATGAATTATCGATTTCAAAGATTAGACGTTAAGGTGCAAGAAGCTTGGATCGAGTACAAGACCCAGTTTCTTGGTATTGGTTCTGAGTGCTACGGACTTGAGAAAGTTCAAAGCCCTTGCACGAAGAAAAGCCTTTTTAGTAAAGACATTACTTTACACTTTCTCCATAAATCGTTGACTCCTGCACTAGTGCAGGAAGACTACACCAGTGCAAGATTGATTTTTCGCAAGAAGGATATCTTTACATATGCAGGATTGAAGGGGCCCATTTGTTGGAAAATGCTAAGGTGTCTTTGCTGAAGGAATACATTCTCAGTAGCTAATCAATATTTGGCTAGAGTGATTGCTCCTCTTTATCTCTGAATCTCTTTTGCAAGTACATTTCTTCTTGTTCTAGCCTCATATTTTTTTGATGGTTTGAGTTTTATCTTTCTTCTCTAAAGCTTGATTCTGCAAGTCTTCTTTTCAAAAGTAGGAGTTGAATTGGAAATATTCATACCATCTCTGGCATTGCCTGCGCTTCGTCTCTAAGTTTACGAATCCCCTGGGTTGACAATTAAGTGTTGAGGATTTTTACTTAAGTGCAATTCCTGCACCCAACATTTTGGTACCGTTGTCAGGGAGGCGATTGGATTTGGTAATAATTTTCTGATTGTATAATAGAGGTAAGTTTCTTTTATTTTTGCAAGTATTTTTGAAGGAGTTTTTACTGGTTTTGATTGATTACTGACAGCATTTTTTACTAGAAATTGTCTTGATATTTTTCTTTCTTTATTGAGATGAATGCCTAGGAAAGGTAAGGGTTTGAAGCCCACTAAGGACCAAAATAATTGTTCTAACAGTGGGTCTCCTTTTGCAAGCAGGAAGCCCAATTCAATCCAAACCCATCACGCAGGAACAATCCACCTGGATTCTGGTACTAACAGCTCAGGTGTGGATCAGCCTGTGGAAAGCGGTGCAAGCAAGAAGGAAACAATGGCAGACCAAGGAGACCATTTAGAAGGGACTGGTGATAACCAGGTAAGTGAAGGACAATCTACCTTTTTGTTTCCAATTGTGGATCCTGACACCGTGTCGTAGAGGAAGAATATTCCACCGTCATCTCTCCCTCATTTCCATGGTAAAGTTCATGAAGACCCTGACTCTTTTCTATTTGAGTTCGATATTTTGTGTAGGAGTTATGATTATGCAACTGAGACTCAGAAGTTAAGATTATTTCCTGTTACCCTAAGGACTCAGCTTTGCGCTAGTTTATGGGGTTAGGAGGAAACACCATAACTTCCTGGGAGCAGATGAGGAGGGTATTTTTGTCTAAATATCAAGAATATTGTAAAACTAGGGACATGCAGGATGAAATTTTTACAATCATACAAGATGATGATGAAATGCTTGAAGATTATTTGGAAACATTTCTGTATATTTTACAAAGGTCAAAACTTAGGCTTGATCCCAACACTATTAGAACCTTGTTCTTAAGAGGACTTACTGATAATGCTAGAAATAATTTGAATCTGTTAGGACAAGGTGATATTTCTCAGCAAACTTTTGATCAAATTTGTGAATTATTCCGAAAATTTTCAAGGAATCAGTATAGATCCGGTAGAGGAACTTGAAATAAAAATAGAAAAACTAAATCTACCGATGCTATGATTATTGGACTGGAAAATAAAATGGAAAACATGAAAATTGATATAATGAACACTGTTACTAAAATGATAGACTCTTTAAAATTTCAACAAAAACTTCTGAGGTAACAAGAGTTATTATTTATTTTCTGTCCTAAATGTAGAGACAAGCATCCCCCTAGAGAATGCCCTCTTAACTTGAAAGAAACTAATAAGTGTGCTATTTGTGCAGAAGACCTACCACAGAAAAATGTCCCTCTATACCTGGACTTAAAGTAGTATTTACAGGGGGGCAGCCTGAAGTTGAACAATTTTATGCTATGGGATCAAGAAGACATTGGCCTCAGGTAGGTGCAGGTATGGCTCCTGAATTTCCTCCACACTATTTTGGTTATAATCCACATGGATATCCATATCCTAAATCTCATCAGTAGTGGCAGTATGGAAATCAGTATCAGCATGGGAAACCTCCCCAACCATGGCAACAAGGTTGGAAAGGCCCAACTCATTCTCTATATTCCTACCAGCCACCTATGCAACCATACCCATCTACACATGTACCTTATCCAATGCCTCAACTTCCAAGTCATACTACCCCATTACCTTTTCCTCCACCCTTCCGACCTCCTCAATTGCCTGCTCAACCCACACCCAATCCTAATAATAATAATAATAAGGCAGTACAAATGATCCATGTAACAAACCTGCCTTTGCCATTCAAATACTAGTCTATTCCAGTTGGATTTCATGATATTCAATTACGATCAGGAAGGATTGTAATACCAGAAAATCAGAAACAACCTATGGTGATTGTTGAAGAGAAGGGGGAAGAGGAAACTCTTAACCATTCTCCGAAAATTGTCACTAAGAAGCCCTTACCCTCTGAGTCCTTGCCATCTTCTTCCAACCAACCTCCCTTCCCAGAGAGGCTAGTAACAGAAAGAAGAGAGCCTGTTTCTGAGACTCATTTGGCATCAGAACTATGGAATATTTTCATTAAGATACATTTGCTCCAAGCCATTAAAGAGATCCCCATTTGTACCAAGATTATTAGGGAACTCTATCTCAAGAAACCCGGGAGGAAGAGATTGGAACCCCAAACTATTCAATTTTTTTGTAGTGCAGTAGAGTTAATGACAAGATGTGTGTCTGTGGACAAATATACTGATCTCGGAAGCCCTGTTGTCACAATTCAGATTGGTAATGTCCTTGTCTCTAATGTTCTTATATACCTGGGGGCAGCTATTAATGTAATGACTAATCAAACCATGGATCAAATTCAGTTATCTCATCTTCGCCCTACTCCCACTGTGCTTGAATTAGCAGATAGATCCAAAATTAAGCCTGAAGGAGTATTGGACGATGTGATCATATCATTGGATTCTTGGGAATATCCTGTTGATTTCATTGTGCTTCAGCCAAAGAACCCGGTAGGAGGACATCCCTTGATCTTGGGTCGACCATGTCTTGCTACAACTGATGCATATATTGGATGTCGTTCCGGATATATGTATATTTCACATGGATATTCTAGGAAGAAAGTTACCTTATACCCCCCTGCCAGATCCATTCAGGACCTCCGAGACAGTTTATGGTTGGACCAAAGAAGTGATGAGGAGACTCAGTCTATTTCTCTTATTCATCATTATACTGGGTCTTCATAAGAAGATGAAATTCAAGATTTCCTGAACAATCTAGACACCATGCCTAACTTCGAGCCTTTGAGCCAGATTTTTAGCCTAGATTTCCATGAAAACCATGATTCTCATTCTTCTATACTGTTGTCTTTGACCACTCCTTTGAGTACTCTAGAGCCTAATACTACTCTTGTTGAGATTAGTCCTGGTAAGTCTTTTCATATCAGTTCGGATTTAGACCCATCTCAACAAGAACAACTTGTGAATTTGTTGCAAAACCATCTTAGTGCATTTGCTTGGGGTTATGAAGACATGAAGGGTATCCCTCTTGAAAATTATACACATCATATATATATTTAGGAAGGAACCTAACCTATCCAAAAACCCCAAAGACGAATGAATCCAGCTCTAAGAGATGTCGTGAAAGAAGAAATACAAAAACTTTTAGATGCTGGTTTTATCTATCCTATTTCTGATAGTCAGTGGGTCTCTCCATTAATGATAATGCCTAAGAAAGATGGAACATGGCGTATTTGTATTGATTATCATGAATTAAACAAATCCACTCTCAAAGATTACTTCCCTCTCCCTTTCATTGACCAGGTGCTTGATACCTTTGCAGGAAAGAAATATTTCTCCTTTTTGGATGGTTTCAGTGGCTATAACTGGATACAGATT
The DNA here is from genome assembly GCA_034641835.2 of Pinus albicaulis. Lineage (NCBI taxonomy): Eukaryota > Viridiplantae > Streptophyta > Pinopsida > Pinales > Pinaceae > Pinus > Pinus albicaulis. The sequence continues at coordinate 502 of JAXQQM020069281.1, read as the reverse complement.
GCACCCGAAGATCAGGATAAAACTAATTTTACATGCCCATGGGGTAGCTTTTCTTATAAAGTGCTTCCCTTTGGATTATGTAATGCTCTAGCTACCTTTCAAAGGGAAGTCTTTGCTATTTTTGCTGATCTCGATTTTGTAGAAATTTATATGGATGACTTTTCTATGTTTGGTAATTCTTTTCAGGAAGCTCTTGAAAATTTGGACAAAGTACTTCTTCATTTCCAAGAAGCCCACCTTTCTTTGAGTGACAAGAAATGTAGATTAATGTGCAAAGCAGGAGTGGTACTTGGCCATCTGATTTTTGACAAAGGTATCCAGGTTGATCCGGCAAATATCGAAATCATTCTGCATATTCCTGCACCCAAAACTCAAAGGGAAGTAAGAGGTTTTTTAGGACATGCTGGTTACTATAGAAGATTCATTGAAAAATTTTCTAATATAGCTGCTCCTCTTTTCTGAATTCTAGCTAAGGATAGTGAGTTTTCTTGGTCCACGGCTT